>CM037855.1:107720686-107890608 GCA_021234595.1 Delia radicum | reverse complement strand
GGTTCCACGTATATATATATGTCCTTTATTTATCTAAATATAAATAGAATTACATTTCTGAACACCATAAATACTTAAATAAAGTTCAGTGTGAACATAGGGCGTCAACAAATTTTCTCATCTGATTCTATCTCTGGCAATTGTTTTTGTTTGATTCCAGGATACTCGAGCAAGTAAACATTCTTGTTTAAGGCAACGAACCCAAGGTGTTACGGGGCCTACCTTGGCGGCGTTGTCCTTGGGGGTTCCAGTCGAGGGCTGTTCTTGCAATTTCTGTTTGTGGTCTTCGCAATATGTGGCCTATCCACGTCCACTTCCGTTTACGAATATCAATGTGTGCTGGCAAGGAGTTTGCTCTTTGGAGCAGAGCTTCATTTGAAATACGATTCTGGCCAGTGGATGTTAAAGATCTGTCTTAGACATTTGTTGATGAAAGTTTTGAATTTTTCTAGTGGTAGCTTGCGTTAAGCTCCATGTGGTGCAGCCGTAAAGTAATACTGACTTCACACTGCAGTTAAAAATGCGGATTTTGGTTTTCCGAGAAATATTATTTCTTCGCCAAATTTTAGATAAGGAAAAGAAGGCTACTCGAGCTTTATTAATGCGATCGGTAACGTCAGCATTTGAACCACCATCCTTAGTTATCTTGCTACCAAGATAACAAAAAGCATCCACATCTTCAATACGTTGGTCATTTATTATTAATGGTGGTAACCGATATCTGTACCTATGCGCATAAGTTTTGTTTTACTTATACTAATTTTTAAACCAACTTTTTTGGGCGTTTTCAGACAGACTGTGAGTTTAGCTTCTATATCCGAGAAGCGATGGGCCAGTAGGACATATGTCATCGGCATAGTCTATGTCATATAGAAAATCAGACAATGTCCAACGAATCCGAAAGGAGCATCTCTGTTGGTTTGTTCCAAATACGCAATCGAGCAGTAGCAAAAACAACGTTGGAGACAGGACACAGCCTTGACGCACACCTGTGCCTGGAACAAACGACCGACTCTCATTCCCATTGAAACGTACCCTACATTGAGCGTCCCTATATAGCTCACGTATCATGTTACTATTTTATCAGGAATCCCTTGTAGGTTAATGCAGACCACATAGAATTTCGGGATATAGTGTCGAATGCACGTTCAAAATCGACGAAAGTAAATAAAGAGGGGTGTTATACTCAGCGGACTGTTCAATTATAATGCGCAAGGTATTAATGTGGTCAGCACACACGAACGACCTTGTCTAAAACCAGCCTGCTCACCACGCAATATCTGATCCACAATAGGGGAGATTCTATGAAGAATGAGGGTTGCCATTACTTTACCAATGGCGTTTAGAATGGTTATACCGCGCCAATTTTTGCATTGCGTTAAATCCCCTTTCTTGGGTAGTGTGACCACTATACCTTCCTTCCATTCATCTGGTATATAGTCCGTTGCCCATGCTTCTTGAATGATAGGAGTGAGAACTGCGCTAAAGACCTAGCTCCATATTTTAAAAGTTCAGCAGGAATGTTGTCCGTGGCCAGATGCTTTGTTGTTTTTCATGCTATTTAAAGCATATTCAACTTCTGAGCATGACGGTGCCTCTGTAGATATGTCCCTTCTTGGGTTACGACGAGTTGTAAGAAAAAGAGTATCATCTTCCTGGTGATCATTGTGGTTTGTTGAAGCTTGCAAGGAAAAGAAATCGCGCCATCGCTCAAGTTGTTGTTCGGGTGATGTTAATTCAGTTCCATCGGCTGCTTTTAAAATCGTGGTACCTCTAATATTATTTCCACTCAGTTGTTTTATGGCCGAATACACACCACGCAAGTTGCCTGTATTTGCGGCTTGTTCCGCCTGTTCAGCAATGCTATTATAATATTTTCACGATCAGCGCGTACCAAGTTTCGAACTCGACGAGAAGACTGTGATATGCGATCTTGCTTGTTCTTTTTGTGCTTGAGTTTTAGCATTTATACGTTCGCTGTGCAGTCTTTTACGGTTTTGGATCTCAATCCAAGATTCATCGCTGATCCACGGCTTAACCTTGCAGTTTTGTGTTCCAAGCACCGATCTGGCATGTTTCCTTGCAAACAGACGAAACGTCTGCCCATGTGTTCTGATGTTGGTTTTCGAGCAAGGCTGTCCTTAACTTTTCGTTATACATATGTGCAATATTACGATCAAGAAGTCGTGTTGTGTTAAATTTGTCGGGCATATCCCTAGTTTTAATTGCAGCAGGTCTAAAACGAAACGTTGCCACGAGTAAACGGTGGTCACTATCAATATCCGCTCGCCGACGGGTTTTGACATCCATTAAGGATCCCAAAAACAATTTACTCATCAGGACGTGGTCAATTTGGTTGTGTGTGCGGCCAGAAGGACACACCCATGTATACTTGTGTATGTCCTTGTGGGGGGAATTTCGTACCACCGATAAATAATCGGTTTCGAGCACAAAAGTCAACCAGCCTGTCGCCGTTGCTGTTCCTCACCGTTCCCAGACCATGTCTTCCCATAACGGATTGCAGGTTGTTGTTATTATTTCCAACTTTCGCGTTAAAGTCCCCAATGAAAACCTTTATATCCCCAGTAGGAATCTTGCTAATAGCTGATCTAATTGATCATAAAAAGTATCTTTTACACTGTCGTCATCAGGTTCTGTTGGAGCGTAGCATTGAACAATGGAAATCTTGCGAAACTAGAGTTTATCCTAGCAGTGATAATACGGTCAGAGATAGCATTGTATTCCATAAAGCGCAGCTAGCTTTTGGAGAAAGTAGTATTCCAACTCCATTTTCCTATGCGCTTCGTGACCTGCATAAATAAAACGATAGCCAGAAGGTAAAAAAGTGGAACCGTTGTTAAGCCATCGTACCTCACTAAGTCCTAAGACATCCAAGCTATGTGCAGCCATTACCCTACGTACTTGCTCGATTCCGAGATGTTTCCGAAAGAGTCCTAACGTTCCAATTACCAATCATAACCGTTGTTTAAGCCATAAGTCGTCATCGAGGGGGGATCATTATTTAAATTTATTGACGTTTCTGTAATCGTAGTAGTTAAGAGTGAGGGCTGATTAGACCACTGCACTCCGATCCTAGTGTTGGGGCTGCCACTACCTCTAGGCAGGCAAAAAAAAAGAAAAATACAGCTGAGTTTCAGAGGTAAAAATGTAGTCTGGATTACCACCTAATTACCTGAGACGCACCGGTGTTAACATGCCATTCAGGTTACTCATAGCTGTACGCCTTCTCACTCTAGCTGACATCAGACGGGCGTCAGGACGTCATTACCAGGGGATACTTGGCCAAAGGACCGGAAGTAGTGAAGCTGCTTGGGAATCCAACAGAGGAATTGCTTCTTGCTATTCCCAAGTGAATAGCAGGCAGATAGCGTTCCACACCGAAGTGCACCTCTGTGAAAACCCCCATCCCCCATTCCACGTACTGTCACTATTATTAAATTTTAATACTATTGTAACAACCGACATTTATTTGCAAATTTCGAATTTTTATTGTATCAAATATTTTATGTTTATGCCCTATGGGGAAATGAGGAGTCAATTGACCTAAAAGTGACTGGTTAAAGAAGGACTTATCACAGGGACTATTATAATTTAATACTGAAGTGGGTTAAGCAGTGTCAATTGTCCTAAAATTACCAATCCTGTGAATGGTAAAGGGAGGACATATCACTTCACCAGAATGCTTATTAACAAGAAAAAAGCCAGTTGGCCAGAATTTTTACCCATTGGAAGCTGTTTAGTTTTCGTTTATTTTATACGACATGGCCCTTTTTCAACAGTCTTGTTGTATGCCCATCTTTGGGTTAGTCCTGTGGCAAGCCACTATGTGGTTTAAAGCAGGACAAATGAACCTCTACCTATGACAAGCCAATGTTAAAGTTGCCAGTTGTTTACATAGGGTAGGGTTTAGCAGAGGACCGGCCTCTTTCACGAAGGGACCAATCCTGTGGCACACGCAGAACCGGTCCCTTTTCCCATAGGGTGGACTATAATATTCTATAAATAGATTCACATGCGTTCAACAAAATTTGTTTTATTAATAAAAAAATTATATGCCTCGAACTGGCCTCGAACTGGCGATATTCTGTTTGTCAGGCAAGTACTTCACCTCTAGCCTAAACCCAATTTAAATATATTTTTTTAAATTTCAAACTTTCAATATTTTCTAGTTTCAAATTTAAATATTTGTCTAAAATAGATTTGTATATACAATAGAAATTCGGTTGCTAATCTCAATATTTTATTAGAGTTACCAAAACTAAAAAAAAAAAAAATTTAACCGGCGACCGTCAGGCAATTAGTTAACCCTAGCCTAAACTCAATTTGAATTGTATTTTTAAATTTCTACCATGAATATTTTTTTTTTTTATTATTAATATTAATGTCTAAAAATAGATTTTTGGGTACAACATAAATTGCGTTGCTAATCTTAATATTTTATTAGAGTTACCAAAATTAAAAAAATTTATATTATTTTAAATTTGTAACGAAAATTTATATTTTAGATAGTGAAAAAAAATCTTAAAATAAAAAAGGACAATATATACATTCAAAACCGCAATATATAAAGTAGAAATATGCAAAAATATGTACTTTTTCCGAAATATGCAAAAAATGCAACTAAAAATGGTTGCCATTTCGTTCTAAATTTAATGATTCAAAAACATATTTGGTATATATCAGTTTTAGATTATCGAGAAAAAACATGAATTTGCATGAAATTCCTTGCCCTATTTAATACAATACATTGACACGACACACATGCATACATACTCATTAGGGTGGGTATCTTATTTTTAATCAAAAATCGTATATCAAAAACTATGAAAAACTCTAAGCAAATGTTCCCATGGGCCTTAAATCAAAACCTATACCGTGCCAATCGAAATACAGATAAACTGCCCTGTTAGATAGGGACCCGTCACGGGACAGATACGAAGTAGAAACTTACAAATTGATCCTTTTTTTACCAGTCGCGTGGGTTGGTCCTTTCAGACTTGTACTGTTTTCTCAAACAACAAGACATCATGGGATTGGCTCTTTCGAACCAGTTCAGTTTGCACCAGACGTGGAGAGGTCCTTGCATTTAACTGACCTGTGATATTCAGAAAATCTCCATTTCGATGAGCGTTGTAGAGGATTTGATTTTAAAATAATGATTTCTACAATTGGAGAAAAAGTTTCATCATATTGATGAAATATTTTCATAAATCGACCGTCATCAATTATTCATCATATTTTTGAAGTTTTCTTAAATATGATGAGGTGCTTCATAGAAATTTATGACAAATGTAGACCATCATCATTTCATAAACTTTGTGAAAATAAATTTTTCCTTTTTAGGGAATAATAGTGAAATTTATACCTCATTTACATGAACGAGGTTTTAGTAATCTTCAAGATAATTGCATTATCTCGTTATTATCACGAAATTCTCCATACACATTTTCTTCCAATAATCACATTAATTTGACGAAATAATTTATAAACCCTGTCAATAATCTCTTAAAACCCAGGGTTTTTTTTTTTTTTTAAATATTTGACAGAACAGTGTTTCACTGAACCATGCGCCAGTGTTGCCAAGTAAGGGTATTTCCTGCTAGATTTAGGATGGATTTTAGTCGTTTAGGGGGGTTTTAGGGGTAAAAACTTGCAAGAGGGAGTTTTGGGGGTTAAAAATCTGATTAAAAGAGATAATTTTGATAATTAATTGAAGATAACATTTTCGGTTCGATTATTATTTTTGTAACATTTTTGGCATAATTTTAACTTTTTTAGATTGTTGGTAAAATTTAAGTCACTTTACTGCGCTGTTAAAATAAAATAACAGAATTTGACACTGAAAACTCTAACGAAATTAGTTTATTTTAACATTAATATTCAAAGAATTTGAAATAAAAACTAAACAATTTAGCAGATTTTAGGAAAAATAATTTATATGGGGATTTTTTGGTAGTAAAGTAAATCTACTGCTGCCTTTTATTAGATAGCTCCCGCTACCTAATTAGAGGCGTGCACAAGTTGATGTTTGTATTAAAAATGTGGCAACTTTAAAAGTTTGAGTTAACAAACTCGCTTTTATAAAAAAAGAACTTTCAGAATAGTATGCGCACTTTATATGTTCAGAATGAAAATATTTATCTGAAGGTAAACGACTGTTGATTAAATATTTTTTTTTTAAAGCCGTATTTTAATCTCTTTTCAGAGAAAATTTTCAACAAAAAATTCATCGAATCCGCTAAACAAAAGTGACACGTTTTTTTTTCTGCCACTAGTTCAATTTCAATATAGTGTCTATGAAACATAATCAATCTCAAAACTTAAAATTAAAAGCTATAAAGATATAATCAATTAATATAATTATTTAAATAGTTTCATCCTTTCACATTAGATATTTATTTTAAAAATTAAAAACCTATTTTTTTATTTCGATTACAATTTTCGAATTGTAATAATTGTTCCCTGAAGAAGTCACCCAATGTGGCGACGAAATATTGGAAGTAATAATAATAATTATTATAATTAATAAATAAATGATCTTAAGCTTGTTTAAAATAAGAAGAATTAAAATCTACAATTTTAAAAATAATATAGGAAATGTAACTTATATGTTGTGAATAGAACATGTATGAGGGACGTCCCAAAATTAGCCGACCGAAAATTACCCTGTTTATAGTAAGAACTGCATAGATCCTTAAAATATCTATCAACTGCTGACTCCACGTAAGCTTCAATAAGTTCGCCAACTCTCCATCAGGTGGCGAGCAACAACTGTTCTAAGACTTATCATCTCGCGCAATTACAGTGTTGCCATGTCTGAAGCCCTTCAACTTTCCCCACCTTTCATCTCTATACTATCCCTTTCCAAAGAAAGCAACACACTAAATATAGGAAGTATTTCCTGAGTGTTGCCTCTCTTTAAAAAAAAATAAAAAAAAAAATAAAAAAAAAAAAAAAAAAAAAATCATCTAAAAATTGTCGGTCAATATGCGATGCATATCACTTTTTGAAATGCCTATCATTTCAGGGAGCTCGCGCACCTTCAGCCGACTATCATCCAATACCATTTTGCGGATTTTCTTAACCGTTTCTGGCATGGACACCCCAATTGTTAGCACACTACGGTGTTTGTCTCAGCAGCTCGTACGGTCTTGTTTAAACTCTGCCGTAATCGAAGGAACAGACTCCCCCGGAGTAGAATATAGCTCGGCTTTAATATTGGTTGGACTAAGACCTTTCAAATGAAAGTATTGAATTACATACCGGTGGCCAATTTTTTTCCATGTTTAAAAATTCACTGAGATCGTTTATTTTTGATGGCTTCAAAAAAATTCTAAACAACGCGGCGCCTTGAAATTTAAAACATACGTGTGTTATAAGGTTGCCACCCTCGTAAAAGTTGTAATATTGTATTTATTTTACTTTTGTACCCCAGCAAAACTTTCTATTGCCCGGAAATAAGTTTGGGAATAAGAAATTAAGGTCAGTAACTGGTTACTTTTATATTACAAAACCTATTATTTTAACAAGGGCATGTCCATTCTGCTAACACCATACTACCATAAGTGCGTTTTTTTTTGAAAATTAAGTTTTTTTTTTTTTTTGATAAATTAAATATTTTTTATATTGGGTATATTTCAATTTAAAATTTTTTACAAGTTTGGTATAATTTTTATTAAAAATAAAAATTATGTTTTTTTCGACCTTTAATTGTGCAATGAAAATGAAAATTATTCAAGTTCGAGGGCATATTCTATATTTCTTTATTGGGATATTGACCTAACAAATAATCTATAGAGCTTTTGTTTTCAAATTTATTAATTGACCACTTTCAGGAATAAAAAGAAAAAGGAGAATACAAACAAAAGCGTTAATTGTAAAGGGTGGTTAAATTGTAAGGGCCGATGTTGAATGTGAACCACACCTAAACGCCAATTTTTTTTCCGAATTTTATTTGACATTTCTCTATTTCAGACTTACTCAATTTGAACCATGGAGAGATACACAATCCAACAACGTGTTAAAGTTATCCAGACTTATTATGAAAATGGGCGTTCAAATCAAAATGCATATCGTGCACTTCGTGATTTTTTTGGTCAATTTGATCGTCCAAATGTGCGTACAATCGCAAAAATCGTGGAAAAATTCGAGCAAACCGGGTCTGTAGAAGATGTGAGAACACCAGTGCATGCTCGTACAGCTCGTACTGCAGAAAATATTGCTGCTGTTCGCGATAGTGTGGCTGAAGAGCCGTCCACCTCAACTCGTCGTCGTGTCCAACAATGGCACCTCTCACGCTCGTCGTTGATGAACATTATGCATAAAGACTTGCATTTACACGCTTACAAGGTGCAATTGGCTCAAGAACTAAAGCCTCTTGACCATTCCAAACGTCGTGAATGGGCAGAATGGTGGCAAGAAATGGCAACAGTGGATGATCAATTTCCGAAGAAAATCATCTTCAGTGATGAGGCACATTTTCACCTCAGTGGATTCGTCAATAAACAGAATTGCCGCATTTGGGCGAATGAGAATCCAAGAGTGATTGTCGAAAAACCAATGCACCCACAAAGAGTGACTGTTTGGTGCGGTTTATGGGCTGGCGGCATCATGGGGACGTATTTTTTCCAAAATGAGGCCGGTCAGGCAGTTACTGTGAATGGTGTTCGCTATCGTGAGATGATAACGAACTTTTTATGGCCTGAATTGGAAGATATGGATGTGGACGATATGTGGTTTCAGCAGGACGGTGCCACTTGCCACACAGCTAACGAAACAATGGCTCTTTTGCGCAACAAATTCAATGGCCGTGTTATCTCACGTAATGGCGATGTCAATTGGCCGCCAAGATCATGTGATTTGACACCGTTGGACTTTTTTCTTTGGTGTTATTTGAAAGAAAAGGTGTACGTCGATAAGCCAGCAACAATTCAAGAGCTAAAGGATGAGATAATTCGGCACATTAACGGCATAGAACCTCCATTATGCCTCAGCGTCATCGAAAATTTGGACCATCGGATGGAGGTGTGCCGCCGTGGTCGCGGCGCCCATTTGGCCGATATTTTGTTCCATACATAATTGAGTAATACCAATATATCATAATAAAATAAAATTACAGTAATTTCCTAAATAGTTTGTGTTTTATTCAAAATCAACATCGGCCCTTGAAATTTAACCACCCTTTATATCTACCAAAGGTAGAGCTTGCACATAACGAACAAGTTTTCAATTTAATTTTGATCAATGGTGATAATCTTTAACTTCGAACTCATGTATGAGCTCTCATTTAGTGGGATAACTAGGTTATATGAATGTTTGATGTTTGCATGGGATTGTCACTTCTTTCAAAACCTGTTCTGATGATGGGAATCTAGAAAATTCCCGAAATAGATCTATCAACCCATTCCTGAAAGTGTCAATAAATAAATTTGAAAACAAAAACTCTATAGATTATTTCTTAGGACAATATCCTAATAAAGAAATATAGAGTATGGCCTCGAACTTGAATAGTTTTCATTAAAAATTTTTTATTAAAAATTTTATACATGAACTTTATTTTATAAGTTTTGGCTAGAAAAATAAACTTTTTGTAATGAGGAGGTGACATCCCGACTAAAAAATTGTATATATAGTCGCATTTAGCTTGATACAATGGAATCTTATTATATATGTGGCCATATGTAACGATATATACTTGCATATATACTTCATACTTATTATATAATTTATATAGCTATATATCAGATCATATATACTTCCATGTATAATTATATATAAGTACATATAAAACAGTAAAACCAAATAAATTCTACAATTTTTATATTATAATTATATATGGCATCACATATAATTCTACATCAATATATGTGTTAAAATTAAAAAGAAAATTCGATCACTTTTGTATATGATAGAATTCACAAAAAAGTCTATCACTTTTTAATATAACTATCAGAGAAGACAAAAACAAAATTCAATGCATAAAGCTCAAGAAAATTGTTAAATAGAAAACTAAAAAATTAGAAAAGCTACACTTCTTTAAGTCAGAAAATCTTAAAATAAGCAATTAAAAGCCCAAAAATCTTATTTAAAACACTATTTTAAAGGTAAAAATCTTTATCGCCCAAAAAATCGAATCGTATTCGGCCTAAAAAAACCATAGTATGCGATATTTATCCAGTTTAATTAACTTTTTTTCTATCAAATTTATTTGTCTTCCATCTAATGAGTAGGATTGTTAAATAAAACTTAAGTCTCGACTTAAATTTGGTTGAATTTATGACAATTTTCTATAAATACAGAATAAGACTACAATCGCCGAAATTACATGTTTTTTGATACAAACTGAACCGAAACTACAGTCAAATGAAAGAAACAAAAATGTTCTTTAACACAGATTTATTTTTAACTAAATTGTTTATCAATAACCGCTAATTTTTAAAATTTCTTAAAATTACC
Organism: Delia radicum; assembly: GCA_021234595.1. Classification (NCBI taxonomy): domain Eukaryota; kingdom Metazoa; phylum Arthropoda; class Insecta; order Diptera; family Anthomyiidae; genus Delia; species Delia radicum. Next base: position 107,880,132 of record CM037855.1, on the reverse strand, counting down.
TACTAATTATAAACACTTGTTGACTAAATAATTAAAACAAATACTAAAACATACAACAACAACTTTTTTTGTTACATCAATCGAAAGCTAAGACAGAATCTTCTGAAGAGACTTAAGCGATCGGCTCAGTTGTTTAAGAAATAATTGGAAAACAAAGTGACGTTATAGCTATGAAACATAGTGTATGAGTTAAAATGAAATCGTGTCTAATTTTTTAATTCATTGATTTATATTTAAATTATTTTTATTATTTGGAATGTCAAACAAAATAATAGAGCGGATTTCCTAATAAACTTATGAAGATAAGGTTATGTATGCAATTTTTCGGATCAGCTGATATATGATATGGAATTTTTTTCATAATTTTAACAACGGCCATCGAGGGTAACCACACAGGTAAAAATTGCCAACCGTACCAATAAAAAAAAATAATAGTACTGGCAAACCACTGATATTTTTGTAAAACCCACCGTACTAAAAATTACCAAACTTACAACTAATATTGTACTAGAAAAACAATATTTTGTTTGCAAAGCATGTGTTTTGCCAGTACCAGCCGCAAAATTTTTTACCAATAAGACAACCAACTAGAAGCATTATCTTTTTTGTATTGTATTATACTTCACACATTTAAATATGATGTGAATGACTAAGACGGAACTGTATTGCTGCTTAGTAGGGTGATGATGAGAGTTCTGGAAACAAGAGCAGGGAGCAAAAATTTTGTACTAATTTTGTATGGTAAATCTAGCAAATCCAATACAAATTTCAATCTGGCAACCCTGTCAATCAAAACCGCAAAATTATTCCTTTACTGTTCATGTGGGGTCTTTTATGTGCCCAGATTTTTTTTTATTGGTAAGGGGAGTTGGAGGGGGTTTTAAATTAGCGAAGTGTATTTAAGGGTTAATGTGTATTAACCGCAAATTATGTTAAACATAAAATTACCCTTTAGTGTACATCACTAATTTAATATCCCTCCAACCCCCTTACCAACAAAAAATAAAAATGAGAACATAAAAGACCCACATGAACAGTAACGGGTTTGTCTTTAAAAAAGGGTCTATAATGAAATGGTTACCAGGGTTGCCATGGTAGTCCGAATTATAAACTACAGAATATTATCTAATATTGTGTTTTTCTATCGCAACAAGAATTTTTTTGAATAAACAATTTATTTATTTTTTTCTAACTGCTTAAATATTGTAGTTTTTATTGATTTCTATTTATTACCAGGTAACATGTTCCGTAATACCAACCTCTAACCGAGGTTTTGCTGGCACCTTTGCATTTTTAGTAAAATACAATTTATTACAGTGAATAAAAGAACAGATCGCATCGTTTTTGTAATTTATATAAAGAAATTTGGGGAACAATTTTAAATATTTTGAATGTTTTTCATAATATTTATGAAATGTTTCTTAATTGTTATGAAACATTCTATAAAAACTTATGAAACAGCTTCATCCTATTTATGAAATGAAGCACTTTATAAAAAGTGATGAAACTTTATCATCATATTTATGAAACATTTCATAAATATGAAAAAGCCTGTCATCAATTTGCTGTTTTATGAATCAGCTTTATCATATTTATGAAGTTTTTGATGAAGCTTTTTTCCGTGAGTGTATAGGCAATTTTCCGTGGAACTCATTTTTGCTAAACGGTTTTTCCAATTTTTCGTCAGCCGTACAATTTGATCCACCCCTAATACTCATATTGTATTGTATATTTGAACTAAGGAGTTTTTTGGGGCCACTTAAAACAGGAAGCGGAAATAGATAAAATATAAGACAACAACAAAACGAAAGAATTTTATAGTTTGTTTGCCAAAAATAAAAATAAAATCTACAAATTTGTGAATCAACACCAGACTATATAATTTAAATTTTAATTATTTATGACCTAAAAATGTCAAAAAAAAATTGGTTAAATGTCTCATAAACCAAAATATTGATTTAAAGATAAATTAACAAAATCAGTTCTTAATCTGAATAAAACTTCGGGCGCTACGAAATTTGTATATGAGCTACTTCAAAGATTTTCGACACATGCTGAACCTGACTTTATATGCATCTTATTTCTCAAGATTTTATGAATTGAGAAGAACGAGGAACAGTGTTAGTTTCACGTCTAAACGTCACCAAAAGAATTGAAAGCCATTTAAAAGTCGAAAAATTTAAAAAATTACTTTCAACTTACAAGACTTTTTTGATTCATTTAATTTTTTTTGCTCATGGTTTCGTTAAGAGCCAAGCCAATACAAAATGGTTTCACTAGACTTGGGAGATACATTCACCGGAAAAGTAATTTCCATGTCGCTGCTTGGTGAATAGTTTTATGGTACTCCAGGCACGTAGCTAGGAATTTGTTTCGGGGGGGGTCTTTTCGATTTTTTATTTTGATTATATATTTTTTTTTTTGCATACTAGAGTAACAGCTTTTTTGTTTGCTAATTTTTTACCTACACGTGATGGGCAATCATGTATTAATAATAGAAATCGCATAAAGTGCATTTCCTTAAAATGCATTTTTTCATTTTTACTTATTGTGTTCATTATTTTGCGAATTTTGATGTATATATCGCGAAACAACGCTTTAATCTGTTTGATCACAATCCGCGAAACACGTCACAATCCGCGAAACACGTTGTGTACTTTAAGTTGGATATGCATCGTTATTGTCTAATTACGTTAAATTTTTAGCTAAATATTAATTTTTAGTTTAATTAAATAAAAAAAGGATTATGCGGAAAACTTTTTGAAAACCGCGAAAAATAAAATTGCGTTACTTTATACTTTTATGTGCTAATATACGTCTAGGGTAGCTAAAACTTGATAAATGTAAAAAAAAGTAAAAAAGTTTCTACTCTTAATAACCCGATTAAAATTAATATGATGCTTTATATAATCATACGAAATTTAATATGAGTCTTAATACAGTTTTATCCGAGAAATGGCCATAATAATTAAATAACATCCGAATAATGACGCGATACAATTTAATACGATTTTATACGATTTTATATAGCGGTATAAATTTATATCTATCCAGTTTTTTGATTTTAAAACGTCATGAAAATTCGAAATATCTATTAATCCTTTTAGACTTTAGCCGCTTGCAAAAGGTTTACAACTTTATAATTTGTAACAAATTCCATAGCATTTGGAAATTTTATTTATAATAATATTGTGTTTTTTTAAATATGATATAATATCAAAATATATATTATTTTGCAATGTCTAGGTATATAAATATAACGTAATTATTAATTGGATTAGTTTTAGCGTATTCTAAATGCAATATACAATTATACATCATATTAAATTTTTTATACGAAATTAATTTTATATATGAATTTATATAATTATGTCCGGTTAAATGCACTGGCAGACAAAACCTTATAAGTGTATATAAATAATGTATTATTTTATGCAAACGTTTTAACTCGGGAAATTAAAGATTTATAACCGTCCAAAAAACAAATTAAAATCAAATATCCTATATCCTATATAATTTGCCTGACACTTACAAGGAAGCTTTTCCGATGGGTTCCCTTTGAAATTAATGAAATTCGGATAGGTGATAAAGCAGCAAAAATATATGGAAAACGTATCTATTTTTTAATATTGGTGGTGAAATTTAACACATATTTGTATGAAAATATGTTTAAAGTTTAGGAAATTTAGACTTATTTAAAAACAGCGTTAATATGCTAAAGAAAATACACATTTTGAAAAACATTTTGAAACTATGTCGTGGACCCCGGCTGCCACTTATTTGAATTATTTTAACAAATTATTCACTATTTTTCCCCCTTTTTCATATATCCGACTTTTTATAAGATCGGGGGCTATACTTCATGTCTTGTATTAAAAAAATCGTAAATTTTACAAGCAAGCGTGATTTTAGTCTGAAAGTAATAATAATAAAGAAAAAATATAAAATTGGAAAATTTAAAAATATACCTGACATCGCCTAGGTCTTATTTAAACTAAATTATGTATTTCGAATTCACTTTGATTTATATATTGGACAATTTCAAACGCTTTTCAAATTGTCTTTAATCAATTTTTAAAATAAAAACCCTTTAAAATGTCTAAAAAAACTACGTCGTTATAAAAGATTGCACTGTAAGTAAAGTAACGACTTTTACGGCACAAGTAAACTTAATTTTGAGTTTTAGTGGTATCTACATTTTTAAAGATTGTGTCAAAATACACAGAAAAATCATTGTCAAAAAATTTCAATTAAACTTTTGTTCGATTTCAAATTTACTTTCAATTAACTGTTAAATTGAAAATGAATTTGGTATAAAAAAAAATTGAGTTTTTATAACGTATAATAACAACATTGAAACAAATGCAAAAATTTTAACAAGTCACCAAAATTAAAAAAATCAGTAGAAAATTCGCGTTTCTTTAATTTTGGTGATTTTTTTTAAATTTTTTTTCGAATTTTGGCGTTTATTTTGGGAGTTTTTTTAAATTTCTACAATTTTGAGGATTGTTTTTTAAATTTTGGCAATTTTTTCAAATTGTGCGATTTTTTCAAATGGTCTCGATTTTTTTAAATTGTTTTTTTACAATTTTGGTGATTTTTTTTAAAATTTTGTAATATTTCCCAATAGTAAACAATATTCAATTAAATTCTTAATAGATGTGAATAAAACTATATGTAATTGAAAATAATATTAATTAAATAGATACAAATTATTTTAGTTGTTACTACAATTGCATCAACACGACCGAATTCAGTTAAACTTTTTATTTAAAACTCAACTATTTTAATTAAAACTCAATTTTAGTTTTTTCTGTGTAGACATATTTAATTTTTAGTTTGCATTGTCTCAAACAATTTTTTGATTATATTTTAAGTCAAAGACTTCGAAATCTCTTATGAAATGATTTTATTTATTGCTTTTTGTCGAAAATCAAATCTAACAATGATAGCCGCCCATTTGCAGGCGATGTTTTCTAACGAAATTTTATGATTCGAACCATATAAAACTATTTCCTATTTGATCCAAGTCAAAAATAAATATTTTCATATTAAATTTATAAATAACATTGTTATTTTCTAACGAATTGTATTAAGTTTTTAAATTTGTCAAATCATTTCGGGGGGGGGGGGCTCTAGCCCCCAAGCCCCCCCCTAGCTACGTGCCTGTGGTACTCAGTTACTTTGTAAACAGCAACTCCGGCACATTAACAATGTTGCGAATCAAAATTTACATTATTTCTACGATTTACCAATGCTTCAACACAAAACAAGGAGAGCATTAATAAATTTTAAGAAATACATTTTTTATGGACCAAATGAAAATTAAGTATTAAAAAGCATCATGTTAAAAAGCTTCATATATGTAGTTGGAATTACCGCTTAACTGATTACGTTAAATTCAAATTTAATCTCCAAAACAAATTATAATTTTTAAGTATCTCGTAAACCGTAAATTTTAAGTAAAAATTTAATTTTTTGAAACACCACAGAAATTTACAAAGATTTTTTAAAGTTATTTACGCAAACGGATTTAAAGTCATTAAATAGTGGTTTATAGGGTATCAATCGGTAAACCATTACTCGATTAATCGATGAAATTTAAACAAAGAATTGTTCGAGTAAATTAAAATGGCCAATTTCAAGTAACGAATAACTCGAACAATTTGGTTGATTAATCGAGTTAATCGAGAAAATCAAAATAAGTTAGTTAAAAAAAAATTTAAATTTTTACATATTTTTAAAAATATTTTTTTTTTTTATAATTTACAAAACAATGTGCCCAGATATCGTTGTAATTTAAATATTATATTTTTTAGTAGCGGTATAAGTTTTTTTTACCTGCACCACGAAATGGCAATACTGTACTGATAAAAAAAATATTATTCTTTGGTCATTTTGGAACACAAGTGTTCCGCACCAAGAGCAATGCCTAAAATATAAGATTTTTATCAATTTCTAAAGACATTTTTAAAATATACAATTACAGACAGGGTAAGCATATAAAAGAGTTTCTATTTTCTGTAATTAACCAAATTTCTATATATCTAAATATTTAAAAGAAAACACAAATCACAACATTCGCAAACTTATTATATCATGTTAAATTTTTTTGCAAGATTTGAATTGAACTTAATTCATCATAATCTTAATGTATTTCATCTCGGATTGGATCGTTCACTTATTTTCTTCATTCTGATCTACTTTCAATTTAATAACATAAATTAAAAATGATATATTTTGCAAAAAAATAATAAAATTGAACAAACTCTGTCCTCCAAACTTCAACGCATTTGGTGCAGCAATAATTTTCACGGCAGCGAAAAAGTAATATAATTTTTCTTTATATTTTTTAAAGGCATAGAATATGGTATGGTATTTTTGATATTAGCAAAAAATTATAAAATTTATATCTCTAACTTTTTCATAAAGCCGAACTTCATAAAAAAATTAATGAAAATGAGTAACTAACACACAGAGAATTCGGTGACATGAGGGGAGGTGATCTAAGGGGTCACATGAGGATCGCTAGAATCCTAATTGATGACCCGATTACAAAGGTTACGGATAGGAGGTCACCGGATTACATCTTTGATAGGAACTTTAAAGTGATGCCATGTGGACCAACAGATCCTGGGAGCCAGAGCGGGGTTCTCAGATATGGTTCACAGATGGCTCAAAGCATGCGAATGGTGACACTGGTGCGGGTGTCTATGGACCAGGTTTCCAACGGGCCTTACCCATGGGTAGATACCCCTCCATTTTTCAGGCAGAGATTTTTGCTATCTGTGTCTGCGCGGTGGAGTGTCTACGAAGGGGCACTATTAGATCTCGCATCTACATTCTTTCTGACAGTCAGGCGGCATTAAGGGCTTTAATGTCCTATGAGGTGTCATCTGGTCTGGTCATGGAATGCATTCTGGCTCTTAACTGACTTGGCGGGCAGCAACTCGCTTACCTTAAGGTGGGTTCCTGGTCACGAGGGGCATGAGGACAACGAGAGGGCAGATTGTCTTGCTAATTGCGGGGCCCGAAGGCCCTTTATTGGCCCTGAACCATTCTGTGGTATACCTTTGGGTATGTTAGGGAGAAGCGCTCTGGTCGTGGAGGGAATCAGAATTCTCTCTCTATTGGGAAAACTCTTTTGGCCAACGACAGGCTAAGAGATTAATCTCTTTTTCCAGTGCAGGATCGAGGAGACTCTTGTCCCTCGGGAGGGGTGACTTGAGTACCCTGGTGTCTTACCTGACTGGACACTGCAATCTCAGATACCACCTGCGCAAAAGGGGGTCTTTCGGACACGGATGAGTTTAGGTTTTGCGAACTGGTAGCTGAGACATCGGAGCATGTTCTTTGCGAATGTCCGAGGCTTTGTGAAAGGCGTGCCAAGTTTCTTGGCGATCGCTTTGTCTCCCCTTCGGACATTATGAAGATTTTGTCTAATAGGATTATTGGCTTTATATGTAGCTTGAATCTTTAGGGTAACTTTAGGCAGCACAAAAGACCTAAGTTGGTCGCGGTGCATAGTGATATATAATCTAATCTAATCTAATCTAAACTAACACACCCCCAGTTGTAAATTATTTAGGAAGATATATTTAATTTTAAATTAATTAGCAAACGTATGTTTTTAATTATGATAAAATACAATTCGGAACTCTTGATTTTGTATTTATTTAATGTGTTAAAATGTATTTTTATGGAAAAATTAACAAAATAAAATTATTGAAATTATTTGAGTTACTCGAGTAATTTAAAAATCTTACTCGATTAATCGAGTAAGCTCAAAACCTTAAAATCGAGTTACTCGTTTACTCGAATAAACCCAAACACGAGTTACTTGAATACCCTAGTGGTTTATTATCGTGTAAAATCCTATTTACTATCGTATGATATCCTATTGGCCAAATCTTACACTGTGCGTCGGGAGAAAATGTAATATAACCGTGTTTTTATTTACATTAATTGAACTTAGGCCGAATTAGTTAATTTTGAAGACAATGGGATTTTATTTTGTATTTAAGATATTAATTTTTTTTATCGGGGGTATTTAAAATATGTCTAAAGACTTTTAAGTATTGTTTAGGGTTGTCACTCTAATAAAAATTATTCGATTAATCGAACAAACAAACCGAAAATTCGAACGAACAATTTAAAAAAACCTTATTTTCGAATAACGAATAATTCGAATAAATTTTGACGATTAATCGAATAAAACGACTAGTTTAAAAAAAATACTTCATTTAATGAAATGTTGTCCAAAATTGATAAATTTTGAGAAAATTTATATAAAAAATGGTAATGGACAAAATAAAATCAAAACTCTGTTGAAGAACTAATTGAAATTTTAAAACGTTTATTAATCGTTTTAAAAGATATCGACTCTTTAATAATGGGTAAAGAAGCTAACAGTATAAGGGAATTTACAGATAAAGTGCAATCGTTTGAATATAGCATGACTTTTGAAGTTTAAACTATACACAATTCTAAAAGATATAGCTATTTTACAACGATTAGCACGTTAGCACTTGCGTAAACTTTGAATTCCATTTATGTAATTTCTACGGTAACTAAAATAAGATCTTAACAGTTCTATATACTAAAACTATCGCCGATATATATTTAACTTTTTAAGGATTTTCCAAACTGTTTTACTTTTAAATTTTAAAAAATTAAAATCAAAACTGTTTTTTTAGTTACACGAGATAGCAGTTCCAAAGGCGTATGATTAAGAAATCTTTTGGCGTTACTATAGTCTAAAATGATTGCATTTGAGAATTGGCATAGTAATTTGAATACAAATTGATGTCAAAATTCACAAAATTTTGAGATAATATGGTAAGATTCATTAATTATTTATGTATTTTTAAAATTAGTTTTATTCGTTATTCGTTCGATTAATCGAATAATTTTTAAAAATTAATCGTTCGACCAAAAATTGTTTGGTTGTTTACTCGAACAAAACAAAAACACGAATAATTGACAACCCTTGTATTGTTGTTATTAACAGTAACATTAAATCCTCGTAATTTGATTAAGCTTAAAATAATTCATATTAATGTCTATTTAATTTAATCAAGGAGATGTCTACACTTTTTCCGATATCCGTAATCGTTCGGTTTTTATTCGACTTTTCCCGAAGGGCTTTTTCCCCTATATTTCAAATAATTCAAATATGTGCCACAATCTGGCCACTCAATACAGCCAATAAGTAAGGCGACCAGATTTTAAAAAGAAAATAGATGACATAAAGAAAAAAGTGAAATATTTATTTGAGTTCAACTTTTTTCACATATTTTATAGAAAAATTTACATTTAAAAACATGTAAAATAAATTAAAGAAATAACAAATAAAAAAATTTACATTTACTTTTAAATATGTAAAATTTGTTAAAAAAAATAACGAAACTTAAAAATTCATTACACTAACTTATTCAAAATTTGTTAGGGCAATATCTAATATAATTAGCTCATTATTTATTGAACTTTTCCGATTCGTGAACTTTCTTTAAAATAACGTCTTTTGATTCATAGTATTTTGCAAATAAGTGTTAACATTTATTTTCAAATGTGAAAGTTCAGAAGAGTATGAATAGAACAAGCACGGCACGACATTTTCCATTTTTTTCATGAAAAAACAAATAAATTGTTCAGCCCTGTCTGATCTGTCTGGTCTTTTAAATGGTCGTTGTGATCTCTTTCCTTCAAATTCAATCAATTTAACTCAGAGCTAATTCATTGAATGGACTAATTAATTGATGATTTCATTACAATTTCATTGATATGAATTGTAATGAAATTATTTTCATTAGAATTTTTTTAATTAATGATAATGAATTTTAAATTTATAACGAGCTTTTAACCTCCGTATATTTACAAAAATATAGCCAATCAAACATATTAGCTAGGTCGATACTAGTATTTCGATCTGGCTAAAGATCTCGTCAGAACCCGAAGTTATAGAAAAGCTAGAACCTCCATAATAGACAGAACTTTAACAAAAAACCTATTAATCATCAATTTTGCTCCATTCTTGTCTTCTTAGTATTCAAGCACGTGGTTAGGTCTTTTCCTAACTAGCATCATGCCGTTACTAAACTTTGAAGACCAAAAATGTTCTATTTATATAAAAAAATTTAGTGTGTACTCTGGCTCAAGTAATATTTTATTTCATTGATTAATTCAATAGTTTTAAATTTCATTACCATTAGTAATGCATCAATTAAAGAAACAAACTACAAGGGACAGATAAGATTTTCGAAAAACTAATGGTGAATATCGATAAAATCAGAAATTCACAGGAGCATTAAGTAACCTTCATAATACAAATAGTCTATGTCCGGGAAAGATCCCAAGAGATTAATTTTTTATAAAACAGCCACAGGGTATCCGATAATAGATTGAAACATTCGTCCAAAATGGAACTATAAGGAATGAAATGGGAAACGAGTGGAAACGGAACACTTAATACATTTGTATTATCGGACGTGTTACGTTGCTTAAGTTTTGCAAAAATGTTGTCCGCTTTGCGTATTTTGCTTAATTTTCGAGACATTAATTTTCTTAAATTAAGCTAGATAGGGCAAAACGAAACAAATTTTTGCTCCACAAGAGTATTAGTTAACATAACACAAATAGGCAAGGTCCGGGAACGATCCCGAGGGATTAATTTTTTATGAAACAGCCACAGGGTGTCCTAATTATTTGTTTACCTAAATACGTACGTGACAATACCAAATTAATTACTACGATAATAAAATGGAACATTGGTCCAACATGAAACTGTATGGAATGAACCGGGCAGCGAGTGGAATCGGAACACTTAACACATTTAGGTATTGTAAAAACTTTTGCTCCATAGGAGTATTAATACACCCTTATAATATAAATGGGTTAGGTCCGGGAGAGATCCCGAGTGATAAATTTTTATAAAACAGCCACAAGGTGATTTTTTTTATTATTTTTTTACTTATTTACGTGAATATTAATTGCTAATTTTTTTGACATTCCCATAAGTGAACTAATGCAATTTCAATGCTAATAAAAAAATCACAAGTATGACTCACTGGGAATTCAATTGATTGGTTTTGTTCCGCGAATTTAATCATCATAAATTTCTTAGGTACCTAGTTTCAGAATTAAAATTTAAAAAGAACTTACAATTATCGGTGGTTGAATCTTCTTCATCGTCACCCCAAAATATCCGATTTCAATAAAATATTAGGTAACATCATTGAAGTGGGTGTAGCAGTAGTTGGTGTATCTGAATTGTTTTTCTCCAATGGATTTGGACCATTATAAATACCATTTATAGGGTGGGCCATATTTTTAGCAATTTGTAAACTAACAATTGAATGTTTTATATGATCTAGCATGGCCTGTAAAGAAAAAACAAACATCGTTTTAAATTCTATATAAAATTTTAAATAATTTAAAGCAATTGAAAGATAATCCCCAGGTGTATTAGGTCTCATTAATTCCCATGACCCTTGTTGACAAGGCCATTCATTATTCGTTTTTTTTTTTCGTTTTCTTTTTCTAACTTTTTCATTCATTTTCCTCAATTTTTTTTTCTAAACGCTATAGATAAAACGGCGGATAATGTACATTGAAATGTAGTTAAAACAATATACGACAAATTAACAGGTGTCAGATGTTCTTAAGACTTTTTATTTTAATTTAGGTAGTATTACTACCTACAGTACATGTCCACAAGATTATGAACTTAAGATTTGTTTTAAAGAAATTTTATAGTGCCAGATTAAATAATCACAATCATTCACTAGGGAACTATTTAAATATCATTAATAACTTCAGACCTACGCTCACACTTGTATGCTTAAACGCTTCCTTAGAAAATTTGTAAATTGTTTAATACCAAACATGGGGATTAGTAACAACATCTGGGTATTTAATTACATTGCAATTACTTAATTACACCCAATTACATGTAATTAGACGTATAAATGTAATTGGCCTGTAATTAAATACACAAATATTGGTGTTATGTCCCATGTCTGGTATTGACAAAATTTAAAATTTTACAAGCAAGCGTTTAAGCCAACAAGTGTGGGCGTAGGTCTGAAATTATTAATTATATGACAAATTTCACAAGTGAATGATTGTGAAATGTAATTGAAGCCGCCCATGTCTGTTAGAATATGAATGAATGTCTAAGTTTAATTATTCTGCAAAAACTATTTATTTTTTGTGTTAATATTAGTCTTACATAATTTATTTTGATTTAAATTATTTCAACAAAGGTATGCGTATTTAAAACTACAAATTAAAGTTCATTAGGAAAGAATGCCAAAATATGTCACTTACAGTGTTGGAAAAAAATAATAGGGACGTTTGCTTGTAGTTTAATAGTTTGATAAAATCATTGTTAGAAAAGTGATTTTTTATTTTCAAAAACCATTAGATCGATATATAAAATAACAATCTTCCATTATACAAATAATTTTCCGCTATTCTTTCATTTAATTTCTACACTCAACAAATAAGTTGGTAGAAAAGTTAGTAAAACGTCTTGTAAATCAGGTATACTTCTTTTCAGCAAATATTTTGCTAAAATTATGTTTTCAGTTAAAATTTTAGTTATACTTTTTCAGCACTTAACTGTTTTATACTAATGTTTTACTATAATTTTACCAATTTATTTTGCTAAAAAAAAATTGTGCTGATTCACACATTAATAGTGTAGACGACAAACAGATTGAGAGATATACGCAAAATGAATTAGTAGTGAATTAAATGTAGTAGTAGTTAAAGATGTAGTAGTGACGAGGAAAATGATACTAAAAAGTACAACTCTAGGAAGACATGTAAAAAAATGAGCCATGTAAGATTTTTGTATTTGTTTTTCATACATAAAACAACATTGTGGATTTTTTTTTTGTGTGTATTTGTAAACCAAACGTTTATAGAGATCAATAATCTAGTGTGGTAAAATTGCAAATAGACAGACTAAAGCGAAAGACAAAGACACACATCTTAGGTAGATTTTTATGTTTCCTTTATCTTATTGCAAAAAATGGTCTTATCTTATATTATTGCAAAAATGGTATGTAATGTTATATTTTCGTTTCGTTTCTAAATTTATCTGCGGCACTTGCGTTCCTTTAAAAGATATGATCATTTAGACAACCATTGATGTAAGGAGTTGAAAGATAATTTTGTTTAATGTCGTCTAATTTATGTCGTCTATTTGGGAGTATGAACATTTTCATATTTTGTATTGTAAATTATTTTTAAAAGAACCACAAAAATATGTTTTATGATTTTCAGCAAATAAATTAACTAAAGTATAATTTTTCTAGTTTTTTTTCAGTTAACTAATATTTAGCAAAAATTTTTTAATTTTTAGCAAGGGTTTTTTAATTTCTAATCCACTAAGTGTTTGCAAAACTTTTGCTGAATCTACTAATTTTGTTGCTAAAAATCGGATCGCTGATTTTCATCAAAAGATTTTGCTGACATTAGCAACCTTAATATTAAGTGATATTTTTTACTTTTACCGCCCGATTTGACAATTAATTTATTTGCTTCTACTTTTTGCATCTACTGTGCTTAATTTAAAGAATATAAGTTCAAATTTCTATGATCTAAAATATTGGAAAGAATTTCTTTTTTTTATCGCTAATTTAGGTATAATTTTTAATCTATGTTTGTTTGATATAGATATATGTTTTAACATTTCCCAGAAATATCTTATTCATTTTCATACCGAATATTAAATAAACTTTTTTATAACTGATTTTTATTTGTGCTAAAGCTGCACCAATCTAAGCCATCCAAACTGAATTATTGCTTTTGTCACCCATGAATTCCAACTTTGTCGGTGTTTATAGCCTTTGAGTGATGGCATTTTATTTGTGGAGATGCTAACAATATTACCAGCATATATTTTCTTTTAATCCTTAATGTTGGAGCCAAACCAGACGACTTTAAAAACTAATACAATCATTACAAACTTTAAAAAATCAGTACACGATTTTTTCATAAGTACACGTGACGAAAAAGCAGTACATGTATTGATGAAATCAGTACGAATGACCACCCTACAGCAAAAGTTATTCACTCAAAGTCTAAAAAAAATGGAGCTGAGGCCTCTTAGAAATTAATGATTCAATAACATGCATGCATTTTGAAGATCATGGTTCTGTTCGAAATAAGCGAATTTTGTTTAGCGATGAAGCTCACTTTTGGTTAAATGGATACGTCAATAAACAAAACTGCCGTATTTGGAGTGATGATAATCCACAAGAGTATGTTGAGACACCGTTACATCCAGAAAAACTGACTGTTTGGTTCGCTTTATGGGCTGGTGGAATCATTGGTCCGTACTTCTTTAAAAACGATGCTGGTCAGAACGCTACAGTCAATGGTGACCGCTATAGAGCCATGATTACTGACTTTTTCGTTCATCAATTGAACAACCATGATGTGCAGGAGCTGTGGTTCCAACAAGACGGCGCGACATGTCACGCAACTCGTTCCACAATTGATTTATTTAAGGAAACGTTTGGTAAACGCATAGTTTCAAGTTACGAACCAGTGAATTGGGCTCCAAGATCGTGCGATTTAACGCCGCTGGGTTATTTTCTGTGGGGATATGTGAAGTTGCTAGTCTACGCCGATAAGACCGAAACGATTGACCACTTGGAGGACAACATTCGCTGCGTTATTGCCAATATACGGCCACAAATGTTGGAAAAAGTCACCGAAAATTGGACCTTCAGATTAGACTACGTCCAAGCCAGCCGTGGCGGTCATACGCCAGAAGTCATATTTAAATTATAATGCAACAAGATTATTTTTCAAATAAAGTAAATTTCATTTGAATTTCAAAACCTCATCTTTGTTTTATTCCATTTCTAAGTTGTATAAGTTGTTACCATTAAAGTACACTTTTCAATTCGGTTGGCACTTTATTTCGAATAATAACACAGTGCAACACGAAAAAAAATAACCATATACGGACACCACTACGTGATAAAAGACTAAAAAAAACAGACCCGTGTCTCCCAATTTTTTCCCAAAGTCATATCCTCTTTTGTTATGGGCCGCCAAAGATTTGGGGCCTCGGTATCATTTTCGCAAAAAAGTGATCATTTTCTCAGGCTCATATCTTGCAAACCGTTCAGAATTTCGATTTACTCTCTATGGCAAAGTTGTAGCTCTTGTCATAAAGAACAAAAATTGCGAACATATAAAATCAAAAAAACTTCACCTTCCAGATCTAAATCGCAAAAAACTTAAAAAAAATCGATTTTTTTTTACCTTTTTTCCCGTGTTCAGGTCCTTAGGTAGCAAACCGTTCAAAATTCAAGGAAACAATCAACTACAAAAATTTACCTAAGATCTCAATAAACAAATTTCTAGAACATATAAACTTCCTGGGAATTGGGTTTGCTACCTATGCACCTGAACAGGAGAAAAAAGGAAAAAAAATGAAATTAAAAAAATTTTCACTTTTGCGCGCTACCTAAACAGTGTTAAGAATCATCTCTAGGAAGTTTATATGTTCTAGAAATTTGTTTATTGAGATCTTAGGTAAATTTTTGTAGTTGATTGTTTCCTTGAATTTTGAACGGTAAATTTTTGTAGTTGATTGTTTCCTTGATCGGAAGATATGAGTAAAAAGATTACGATTTTTTTTGTGTTCTTTCAAAGAACGAATAATTTATATAGATGTGTACTTTGACGTAAGAAAAATATATATTTATTAAATGTAATTTTTGTATAGAAATAAATTTAAAGAAATTTGAATTGGAATTTTTTGTTTACAAAACATAAACTAAATGCGTGCGTATGTAATTACGTTGGTCAATAAGTTAAACAAAATAAAAGTCATTTAATTGTATAATAATATTAATATTAATTTAAGCAGCCATATTTACATAGAAAAAATTCCATTTTTTAGAGGTATAAAGTTGAAAGAACTTGCGCAAAGTTAATTTGCATGTTAAGTTCTATTGACGTTCTAAGAAAAAATAAATGGAAATTTCAAATTGCAGTACAACCTCGCTTAACGCAACTAATAGAAAGTTTGGTCTTTGCAAAAACTGAAGTTGTTGCGATAACAGAGTCACAAGTTTTTAGAGCGCTACTTCTCTTTTATTGTTTAAATTGAAAAAACACACGTTTAAATTATTTATTTTTAAAATAAATTCATTAATTTTATTAAAATAAATATTAAAAACACGTATCATTTTTTATTAAGAATATCACTTTTTTGTTTTATTGAAAGCTTTACAAATTTTGTAATCACCGGCATTTTATTTAATACAAATAGAACAGTCTTTCACGAAAAGGAATTCTTTCAACTCAGTACATATCCACAAAACACAAGTGCAACACGGATATTTCAGTAAATCTAAAACTAATTTCAAAAATATGGAAAAAGTTAGTAAAGTCACCAAAAAATTTTGCTGAGTCAGCAAAATTTTAGTTAGGAGGGTGCTTGCAAAAAAATTTCTAATGTCAGCAAAATCTTTTGCTGAAAATCAAAATTGACGATATGAATTAATGTAAACAATAGAAATAATTATATATAACATAACTTACTAATTACATCAATTATTGTCTAAATAATGCTATCTTTTAAAGGAACGCAAATGCCGCAGAGAATTATAGAAACGAAACGAAAAAATAACAAAATATAACATATACAACCCTTTTTGTTTGCAAAAAATATATATGTAAAAAGTATATCTTTCAATCTGGTTGTCGTTCACACTATTGATGTGCTAATCAACACAATTTTTTTTAGCAAAATAAATTAGTAAAACATTAGTAAAATATTAGTAAAACAGTAGTTCAAAACAGTTAAGTGCTGAATAAGTATAAATAAAATTTTAGTTTAAAACATAATTTTAGCAAAAAATTTGCTGTAAAATAGTATACTTGATTTACAAGATGTTTTACTAACTTTTCTACTTTAGATTAGATCAGAAGGCACTATGCACCGCGACCAATGTAGGTATTTTGTGCTGCCTAAAGTTACCTACAGATTCAAGCTACCTATAAAGCCAATTATCCTATTAGGCAAAATGTTCGCGATGTCGGAAGGCGAAATGATGCGATCACCTAGAAACCTAAGTCTCCTATCACAAAGCCTGGGACATTCGCAGAGAACATGCTCCGAGGTCTCAGACACCATCTCACAAAACCTACACATATCCGTGTCCGATTGACCCTTCTTGTGCAGATGGTATCTGAGATTACAGTGTCCAGTTAAGTACGACGCTAGGGTCCTCAAACCCCCCCTTTCAAGCGACAAGAGTCTCCCCGACCCACTACTGGAAAAAGAGATCAATCTTTTAGCCTGGCGCTGACCAGGAGAGTTTTCCCAGTAACCAGAGAATTCAGACTCTCTCCATGCCCTGAGCCTTTCCCTAACATATCCCGCAGGTATCCCACAGAATGGTTCAGGTCCAATAATGGGCCTTCGGGCCCCACGGTTGGCAAGACAATCTGCCGATTGACCCTTCTTGTGCAGATGTTATCTGAGATTACAGTGTCCAGTTAAGTACGACGCTAGGGTCCTCAAACCCCCCCCTTTCAAGCGACAAGAGTCGCCTCGACCCACTACTGGAAAAAGAGATCAATCTTTTAGCCTGGCGCTGACCAGGAGAGTTTCCCAGTAACCAGAGAATTCAGACTCTCTCCATGCCCTGAGCCTTTCCCTAACATATCCCGCAGGTATTCCACAGAATGGTTCAGGACCAATAAAGGGCCTTCGGGCCCCGCGGTTGGCAAGACAATCTGCCGATTGACCCTTCTTGTGCAGATGGTATCTGAGATTACAGTGTCCAGTTAAGTACGACGCTAGGGTCCTCAAACCCCCCCCCCCCCCCCCCTTTCAAGCGACAAGAGTCGCCTCTACCCACTACTGGAAAAAGAGATCAATCTTTTAGCCTGGCGCTGACCAGGAGAGTTTTCCCAGTAACCAGAGAATTCAGACTCTCTCCATGCCCTGAGCCTTTCCCTAACATATCCCGCAGGTATACCACAGAATGGTTCAGGACCAATAAAGGGCCTTCGGGCCCCGCGGTTGGCAAGACAATCTGCCGAAAGACCCTTCTTGTGCAGATGGTATCTGAGATTACAGTGTCCAGTTAAGTACGACGCTAGGGTCCTCAAACCCCCCCCCCCCCTTTCAAGCGACAAGAGTCTCCTCGACCCACTACTGGAAAAAGATATCAATCTTTTAGCCTGGCGCTGACCAGGAGAGTTTCCCAGTAACCAGAGAATTCAGACTCTCTCCATGCCCTGAGCCTTTCCCTAACATATCCCGCAGGTATCCCACAGAATGGTTCAGGACCAATAATGGGCCTTCGGGCCCCACGGTTGGCAAGACAACCTGCCGATTGACCCTTCTTGTGCAGATGTTATCTGAGATTACAGTGTCCAGTTAAGTACGACGCTAGGGTCCTCAAACCCCCCCTTTCAAGCGACAAGAGTCGCCTCGACCCACTACTGGAAAAAGAGATCAATCTTTTAGCCTGGCGCTGACCAGAAGAGTTTCCCAGTAACCAGAGAATTCAGACTCTCTCCATGCCCTGAGCCTTTCCCTAACATATCCCGCAGGTATTCCACAGAATGGTTCAGGACCAATAAAGGGCCTTCGGGCCCCGCGGTTGGCAAGACAATCTGCCCTCTCGTTGCAAACTTGTCTACTAACTTATTTTTTTGAGTGTAGATTTGAAAATTTATACCACAAAGAATTTTTCGTTTTCACATACAATTATGTGCTGTTGTTGAAAAACGAATATTCGTTTTCGATTGTTACGTTTATTTATTATGTTCATTATCATGAGTTCCATGATACATCATGAATGGAATTGTCCGAAACCTTCAAATTTGATTAATTTTTTGTACACGAATTCTCAAAAAACGATTTTTTCACGGTTTTAATTTTTAAAAAAATTCAAAAAATCGCAAAAGTATGTAATTTGGAGGGCTTTATATTCAAAAGTTGTTATCGGATTTCTCTGTTGTCCTATTTTAAAGGTATGCAAACAAAAAATACATGTTAGATGCATTTTCAAAAAAGGTTCTCCCCTTCAAAAAATTTTTATGCTTGAATAAATCGAAAATTTAACTTTTTTATATAAAATAAATTTCATTTTTTCTGTGACGTAAATATCATCTAATTTTCTAAATTATTAAAAAAAAACCTTATCCATTATTTCCATACAAAAAATTAAAGTTTTTATATAATTTGTAGTTTTTATATTTTGAACAGGTAAAACACTCGGGTAAAAAATTATGTAGTCTTATGCTTTATCATCTTAAAATAT
This sequence comes from Delia radicum, assembly GCA_021234595.1. Lineage (NCBI taxonomy): Eukaryota > Metazoa > Arthropoda > Insecta > Diptera > Anthomyiidae > Delia > Delia radicum. The sequence goes on along the minus strand of CM037855.1, from coordinate 107,860,822 downwards.
ATTATAAAATGTGATTATATATCATGTATATCCATCTATACATATAACCCCATACATAATTATATATGCGCCTGATGACAAAATCTATTTTTACAATATTTTTTTAATTGTATTAAAATTAATTATTTCATCAATCCACCAAAAAATACGATTTTTTTTTGGATCCAATTATATGGAATTAGATCTAAGGTAATCCCATAGGATATTTTGGAAACTTAACTAATATCAAATTGGACCCCCCAATTTGAGACAAATTTTGATTTAAATTAATCCAGTAATATATTTGAGGGATCTAATATGATATTACTGGATACCTAAATTATGAGATGAACTTGGATAAGAATAAATATCGATATATATCACATATGGTACGATTTATCAAATATGATACAACAATTTTTTCCTCAGGCAGTTTAAAACTCATAATATACATTCATTATAAAAAAAGTTACTCCTTTAGGTTTATCTGTTCAAAAAATGAATTTTTGGCGCAAAGGCATCAAAAAATTATTTTTTTAGACAAATTAACTTAAATAAATCAAGATTTTGTATTCCAAAGTAAAAAAAAATTGATATGGGACAGCATCAAATCAGATATAAATTAGATATGCGCTGATATCAAACTTGATCTGAATTTCAAACTATTTTAAAACCTGTTCAAGATATAAAATATACCAATTATAAATTTTTTTATGGAAACAATGAATAAGGGGTTTTCAAAAATTCGAGAAAATTAGCTGATATTCGCGTCTCAGAAAAAACGAAATTTATTTGAAACAAAAAATTTTAAATTCTTGATTTATCGATGTTTAAGAAATTGTGAAGGGGGAGAACAATTTTGATAATGCATCTAAAAATTTAATTTGCATAAAAAACGCATTATTTAAATGCACTTTTTTACATAAGTTTGAAAAAGGACAACCATATAAATCGAATGCTTTTTGAATCTGAGAAATCCGATAACAACCCAATTAGATAAAGACAAACAGACCACCGCTGACAAGGCACTTTAGCAAGTGGAATAGCTGGTCTAAAAATTTGTTTTGTAAAATAAAATAGAAAAAAAATGATGTATAATTTTTTGGTCCCGCCGGGATTTGAACCCTGGCAGCCGACAGCTCTAACCACTGAGCTAACGAGACATATAATACTGGATAGCTTAAAACGTAAGTAAATGATAACTGCTCGATAACAGTTGTCTGCTGAAATATTCCAGCACTGGCATAAGATTTGATTTAAAAAAAAAAAAAATGGTCTTAACTGGGTAATTTTTTGGTCCCGCCGGGATTCGAACTCTGGCAGCCGACAGCTCTAACCACTGAGCTAATACTGGATAGCTTAAAACGTAAGTAAATGATAACTGCTCGATAACAGTTGTTTGCTGAAATATGTCAGCACTGGCATAAGATTTGGTTTGAACAAAAAAAAAGTTGGTTTTAAAAGAGCTCTTCCAAAAACAAAAAAATCAATTTTATATGAAAAAAAAAAAATAGTAGAAAAAAAGTAGAAAAAAAATCACAAAAAAAAATGTTTGCCTGATACCGAGCTCAAACTCGGAACCTTCCAATTGTAAACTTTTTAAACACAGCATCATAATTATTATAATAAAAATTGCTTTATTGGTTAGACTTTTGAGCCGTTGGTAATTGCTGACTGGATAGCACTGTGAAAACACTTTTTCCCAATGTTGTCATTTTGGTCTCAGCCAATTTTTTTGCCAATAATTTTTTCTGTAGACCACTGAAATTATTGTAAAACAAATACTGGCAAAACGCCTTTTGAAAATGCTGCTACAGCGTCTTAAACAAGTGTTCTGCCAGTACACTTAAAAAAAAGTCTGTAAAGTCAGCAACATTTTTTCTGGGGGGATCCTTGCTTAAAGATTTTTTTTATAAAATAGCTTTCCAAAAAGTCTACTTACACTTGCATTATCTTGTAAAATTTTACATTTAGCTTTTTCATTGGGATCTGTTATATCATTTATACGTTTTTCAATTGACTGCAAAGAAAAGCAAACAAAGAGAAAAAAAAAATTATAATTAAAATGTGTTTTAAATGAATGGTCGAAAAAATAAATATTTAAACTTACATTTGTTTGTTCAATCATTAATTGTAAATAGGCATCAGCTTCAGAAACACGACGACCAAATATTTCTAAATAATTTGCACGTTTATTTGTTAAATCCTTGTTGTAGCCACCAAGATAAAATGTACTCTGACTGTCCCACATACGTGAACGATTTGCATGACGTCTGATTGTATCCTCTAAACGACGTACCCACTTTTCACGCTCTTCCGTATGTTGGGCCTACAATTTGAAATGAATGAAAATAAATATTGTATTTAAGGAGAAAACAAAAAGGAATGAGAATATTTCTAAAGAAAAAACGAAAAGTGCAAGTTAATTCTACTTTTGTGTGGAATGATAAAAATCGTTAAATGAAATAAGTCTTATTTGTATATTGAGGTGGTAACACAGAAAAAAACATTTCTCAATTTTTTGGATTAAATTGATTTGTTGAGAAATTTTGAGAGCTGTCAATTAAAAATTAATTGAATCAATTAAATAATTGCTCAACTTCGCCACTTGTTTGACATTTTTTTATTTTATCACTTAACCCATTCCTGCCTAATGGGTATTTAAATACCCAAGAAAATGTTGACATTAAAAAAATTCTAGAGCGGACCAGGTGAGAGATATCACGGTAATTTTTTTTTTTTTTATAACAAAGAAGAAAGATGGGCCTTAAATAAAAAAAATGTAACCGAATATTTTTTTGGGGCTTACCTTTATATTTTTACAGGTCAAAATAGCGTTTTTTTCACTGTCGGAAAATGGAGAGGAAAAGTGCCTCCAAACATAGAAAAATGGCAATTACGAAAAACGTGTACCCTTACCGGGTAGCTATTGGTATCCTCTATTTAATAGAGAAAGCCGAACAGAAATAAGTTTATACACCTGGCCGTGAGTTCAGTTCTAACGAAATTGGGTATTTAAATACCCAACAGTCCATGGTGTGTAATAAAAATAAAATTGTTTTGCAATAAGGCAATCTTTATTTTATTTTGAATAAAACTCACATTTAAATCAAAAAGTTTGTGTTTTTATTTAGAAAACGTAATATTTGTTAAAAATAAATTATTTAGCTTTAGCAATTTTCTTCTCATCTGGCTCAACACCATTGTGGTAATTCAGGAAGCAGGGAGCAGAATGCAAGTTCACCTGGGCACTACCACTTTTTTCCCCGAATCCGAATTCGGTAATTGTTCATTGCATTGTCAAAACGGTCCACGCCTCCCATGCAATTATTGTATTGGTTGACCAAATGCGGTTGTTCAATCGTTACCATTTTCCGTTGCATTCGATCGTACCGTTTGGCACGGACCATTGGTGTATGGCTCGAGAAATTGGACCCAAAAATTCTCGATTTGACCATCAACTATGTATTTGTGGCAAGGTGTGGTAACCAGTGATATACAATACGCCCAAAAACGTTTTCATTTCACTATTAATAAATGATGGGCAATTGTTGGTCACAGCATATTGGTTGGTGGAAGTGACCAAGAGGTTCAAGACCTCCTCATCAATGAATTTTTCCCAAATCTGCACTGGATTCAAAGCTTCAATTTGTTCATACAACGCTTTGTATGAAGTTGCCATATCATCAAATGGAATTTTATCGAATTGATAATTTTACGACCGAGACCATCTTGGTATCATTTCTTGATCAATTCTGAGTCGCTTCGGTGCATTTCTTGATTTCAGAGTTGATTTACGACCACGGCCACTAGATGTTGAGGCCACAGGCGCATCATTTTCTTCTTCAATTTCGGGTTCATTTACGTTATCCATATCATTATCACTACCCGATGACATGTGCTCATTGCTGTCATCGTAAACACATTCAATTTCAATCTGTCCGGCAATCTCCCGAGGCAACTCCTGTTCATCGCGCAACAATTGATCATTGTCATCCAATTCCTCATTATCACTAAGATTGTCGACAACATCGGGTGGCGTTATTATGACGTCAACGGTGTCTGCGTGTTCTACAAAATTCTCTCCTCCATCACTATCTTCATCAGACCAACTATCAAACATAGCTTGCATTTCGATAGCAGTCAGAACTTTCTGTCGACGAATCATTTTAAATCCAAATATTCCGTTTTAGATAACGACAATCGGAAAATGGATGAATATATTCATAATTAAACGATGAAAATATTTGTCAAATATAATATAAAAAATTATTGTACTTACAACTGTTTATAGACAGCCAGCTTATAACTTTTTTCTATTTTATTACACCTTTTTCTTATTACTGTGAATTTTTTTTTTACATGTGGGATGATAATGCATAAAAATGACACTAAACGAATGAAAACAGTATACAAAATGTCATAACAATAGCATGTTGATTTTTTGGCAGAGATGGCAAAGTGAAAGTAAAACTATGCCTGTTGGGTATTTAATATACCCATGTCATATCTCAGGTGTGTATATAGGTAAAATTTTTTTTTTGTTCCTATCAACTTCTGTATTCTCCCGGACACATATATCCAAATTTGATTAAGATCGTACGAGCTGATCTATGAGCAGGCATTAATGGGTTAAAAGCATTTGATACAAAAAACAAGATAACACCAACATATTGTTGTTGTTTTTTGTTACTTTTATGTATGTAGTTGTTTTTTTATAAATGCGTATGTATTAGTAATAAATACATATTTTAAATTCATTTCAAAAATATTTTTATAAATTCTTATTTGCTTTATTACTTTATTAAGTTAAATAATTTAATTTCAGTAGTTTAAATCTAAATATTTATTTATTCTAGAACATTATCATTAAATTGATAATGTAATTTTAAAGTTAAATTTTGTTTAATAAAATTTAGCCGTTTGTTTAAACAGATAAATGCTAAAAATAAATAAAAAGTAATTTAAAAAAAAACACTAATTTCAACAAAAATTTCAAAAAAAAAAAATTCCATTGTCCTTACAGTGATAGTAATAAACCAGTAAAAATATCAGAAAAATATACTAAAAATTAGTTAACAATTACAGAAAAAACTGTTAAATTCAGCAGACTTTTTTGCGAAATATTAATAAAATAAGAACAGCAAAAATAAATCTGTTAACTTTACAAATTTTTAGTTATATTCGATGTGAATTTTAGTTAATTGCAAATAGCTTTTTACTCTGTAAAATTAGCAAAACCTTTAACTAAATATTTGTAGACTCAAAATAGCAAACAAAAACTGTAATATTAGCAAATTTATTGCTATATTTACCTTAAATTTAGCAGAATGCAAATAACAGTTTATTTTGCTAAAATCAACAGAAATTTTTGCCAAAAAATTGTAGACTGCTGATTTCATAGGGGCAGCATTTTATTCGCATTAAAAAAAAACTTTAAAAATTTCACATTTTTGTAATAATTTTTATGTTTACTAATATTTGGTAAATGTTTTTGCTGATTTTAGCAGATTATTTTGTTGCTTTCAATTAACTCAAATTTAGCTCAAATATAACTAAATATTTGTAAATTCAACATATTTATTTTTGCTATTCTAATATTACTAATATTTAGTAAAAAAAAATCTGCTGCATTTAGCAGTTTTTTTCTGCAAGCACATTTTTAACTAATTTTTAGTGTTCGGATTATCCATTTCGTTTCTACATCACTCTAAGCTCCAAAAAGATATGAAAAAGCTTCAAAATTTAATCTTAAATGGCTCTGGATACCAAAATAATAATGCGATCCGTTTAGCACTTACACACAATAATAGTAGTACTGATATTTACCGATCACGCAGGACTGCAACTAATTATATCTTTAACTGTGCATGTGCTCTACAAAAAATATTACATTTTAAGATCTTCACGCATAGATCATTTGTATTGTCATATTTTCTTTATTTCTGAAGGCACACTAATCTCCACTCCTATGGGTGACCCCGACTAATAGTCTTTTGAGGATTCTATCCAGTGAAGGTTTCCAACCTGTCTGCTACGCAGACGATGTGGCGTTACTTTTAAGGGGGGAGAATCCTGGATATCTATGTAGGAGGGCATCTTATGCACTCGAACTGGCGTTCAACTGGGCTAGGGCCAGGGGCCTAAATGTCAATCCGGACAAAACTGAAATATGCCTTTTTACTAGGAAGAGGAAGATCATTGATTTTAATGAAACTATCTTCCCGGGAAAAACGGTTCACATTTCAGATAGGGTCAAGTATCTGGGAGTTGTTCTTGATAGAAAACTATCCTGGAAGGACCATATTGAGGAAAGGGTAAAGAGGGCCCACATATCGTGGGCCGTCTGTAGAAGGGCAATAGGATCTAAATGAGGTCTGAATCCCAGGATGACACACTGCCTATACATTAGCGTTGTCAGACCTATACTGACGTACGCATGTGTAGTATGGTGGAGATCGATGAGATTTGGCTCGTTCTTGGGGAACCACCCGGGGATCCACTTCTACACGGATTGATCAAAACTGGATGGGAAAACGGGTCTGGGCTTCTGTGACGCTGACTTCAATGTACGCAAATGCTTCCGTCTTCCTGACCATAATACCGCACTACAAGCGGAGGTCACCGCGATTACGGAATGCATTAACCAGGTGAATATCATGGGCTTGACCGATGATATTGTGATTTTCACGGATAGCCAAGCGGCTATCCGGGCTCTATCTACGGACTCTGTGGGGTCAATGACGATACTCAGGTGTAAAGAGGAAATTAACGATTTCTCTGCACGGGGACGCATTGAGATTATATGGGTGCCGGGATACTGTGGTATAGCGGGGAAGGAATTGGCCAGGGGAGGATCTTCCCTAGAGTTAGTCACTTAGGGAAAGCTAGACCTTTTCGAGCTCTCAAGGCGGAGCTGGTGGATTGGGCTGACACCATGCATAGGACCATCTGGGAGAATGCGGGTGTTGGCAGGACAACGGGGATTCTCTGGGGAAACCCGGACAGGGACAGGACGAGGGAAATTCTGAATCTTAGTAGGAAGGAACTGAGTCTTTTGATGGAAATCCTCACGGGACACTCGACACTGAGGACCCATCTCCACCGTATTGGTAGAGCGGACTCGGGAGTGTGTAGGGCCTGTGGGGAGGACGAGGAGACCTTGGAACACTATGTCTGTGAATGCCCGGCATTTGCCGGGATCCGGGTCGAAATACTATCCAGTGACCCAATATCCACATTGGGGGATCTTAGGGGCATAGGATGGTAGAGTTTGAGGAATTTCGTCAGTGCGACGGAGTTCCTGTGGTAGGATATAGACATTGGACCGATTTTCTAGAGCGCACAACAAGCCGACATTCTGGCTTAAGTGCAAGTCCTCAGGGACTTGAGTCGGATTAGGGAAGCATTTCCCTTCTCCGAATCCTCTTTTCGACCTAACCCTAATCGATTTGATCTCATTTTATTAGTATTGTCAATTATGTGCCAATTTAAAAAAAAATGCAATTACGTTGACGCTAAAAGCTCAAAAATTAAAAATCTCTGAAATTTCTATTTATTGAAAGAAGACAGTGACAGATTTTGGAGATTTCAGAAAAATTATCAAACGTTTTTTTAGTAATTTTCCTTTTATGCGGAAAAAGTTATATACAAAAGAATTGAAAAACTTTTAGAATATACAAGCACATTAGGGAAAATTAGGGTAGTTGCACATTAACAGTACAAATTTTAATTTAGGATGTTTGCTTGGTTAAATTCAAAAATATTATATATTGTTCTTAAAATGCTTTAAATCCTGAGTGACATGGAATCGTACGGTTCCGTAGATTTCCCATATGTTTATTACTGAGCCCCTTCCAAATTTGTGGAAAGCTTTAAGTTTGTATGTCGATTTGTGTTTTTACCTAAAAACTAAAGCTAACACGAATTTTGTATCTTGTATAGTGCAAAAGTTGTATTCCATTTTGATACGATATTTTAGTTAAGTTTAAACGTTTTTTTCGGTAACCAAAAGGGTTCGGCCTCTGAAATGTATGCTTCGTAGAGTAGAAATTCGTCTGATAGAAATTTGTGCGTAGTATTAATGAATTCCTTCATTGATACAATGAATTTCATTAAAACAATTTTGATGAATGGTTTCATTTGCCCAATGCAAATTTCATAAAGTATATGAAATTGTTTCATTAATGCTAGCATAAACGTTATAAAAGTTACATGTGTTTACTGAATAAAATTCAAAGTTTTTATGAAATATTTTTATTATTTTTTATTACAAAAAAATGCATTTCTCTATAACACACTTTTAAAACAATTTGTTCTTTAATTAACAAAAAAATAAAATCTGTTGACTTTTTACAAAAGCACTTATGGCGACTTAAGAAACATTTTTAAGAAATTTGTAGTCATTTCACATCAACGCTTTAAACGCTAAATTTTATGAGATCTCTTCAAATCAATTTTTTTAAACTTTTAGTTAATTTATGTCATGAAAAAATAGATTATATGTCGTGAAAAAATAGACTTTTAATAATATAAAATTTTTTTAAAATTTATGTTTATATACAATTTTAATCTCATGAGCTAGGAACTTGAAGACCGGGTTAGATATTGTACTAAAAGTGGGAAAGATTTATCTAAAGATAGATCTCTTATGAAAAAATAGATTTTTAATAATATAACAATTTCATAAAATTTATGTTTATATACAATTTTAATCTCATGAGCTAGGAACTTGAAAACCGGGTTACATATTGTACTAAAAGTGGGAAAGATTTATCTAAAGACAGATCTCTTACGGCCGCGAAAAAAGTGCCATCTAAAATTTTTTGTTTTCGTTGGAAAATGGTTTGTAGACCATCTAGAAACTGAATCCGTTTTCAGATTAGAGTAACACACAAATTTTATTTAAATTGTCTCAGGCGCATCGTGATCCTTATGTTATATTAAAGTTTAAGGTTATTTTAATTCATTTTGTTAGTTTTTGTTAGTTTATGTTAGTGTTAATGTTATTTTTCGATATTATTATTTTATGGTTAACGTTATTCCATTTTTTTTTTTATTATATTTTACAGATAACAGCTATCGCTAGCTAACCTAAATTAAAAAGTGCAAATGCATTCCAAAACTGCAACAACAGTAGAAAAGCATTTTTAGAAAGAATATGTTATTTTAAGATAACAGATCGTAAAAGTAACTTTCAGAAGCATTTTTAATTTTTGAAGTAGCCACCCGAATTTGTATCACATTAGGCCTGGTCAATTTGTATGGAGGCAAAAAAATCGCTCAACGTTCAAGGAAAATCGTATTCTAGGGATCAAAATAAGAAACTTTGGCGAAGGAACCATACCTCTAAAACGAATTCTGATGTCCCGACTTTTGACCCGTAGGTTCAAATTTTGAAAAATCGCACTTTGACCCATTTAGAGTGCCCCAATCGAATCCAACCCAATCGAATATAATTTATACATTCATCTGCTAGAGCGTCTTCCGGAGAAGAAATAGAGACCCTAATCTTAGAAAGACTCCTCCTACTTTCTAAAATATCTCTATCCCGAGATTTGTACATTTTGCTATAAAAACACGGCTAAAAAGGCCCTCTTTCAACTTATATTTTAACCCCTTAACGGTTACCTAGAATGATGATTTATGCATTAATCTCCTAGCGCGTCTCCCGAAGAAGAAGTAGCTCCCATAATCTTGAAGATACTTGCTCCTACTTTCTGAAATATCAGAGTGGGCTTTTTCAAAATTTCAGAATTCGTTTTAGAGGTATGGTTCCTTCGGCAAAGTTTCTTATTTAGATCCCTAGAATACGATTTCCTTGAACGTTGAGCGATTTTTAAATCGACCCGCCCTAGTATCACATCATATATCATCTGATCCGAAAACTGGTAGACATAATCTGATCTCATTGTACATCATGGGATATAATCTCATATAATTTCATCGGAAAAATATGATCAAATTATACATACTTTGATACAATTTAATCAAATGTTTTCTTTTTATCAAAATGTTTTAGAGATCAGTACTTTTTATTTTAATCCAATTAAGTACGACTTGTAATTGAAGGGCTTATTGTAAAAACTTGATCAACTTTGCGGACGAAAAATTTGATTTGATATAAATTTTTAGATTTAACATAATTTTTTAAAATTAATGTTTATAAGTTTTATAAATGAATTACAAGTATTTCTTAATTGGATTAAAATAAAAAGTACTGATCTCTAAAACATTTTCAATTTTTTTAATTTTTTAATTAAAAAAGTTATTAGGTAAAATTGTATCAAACTATATATAATTTGATTGTATGTATATGATAGACCCAATTTTTGGATCAAACTATATGAGATTATATCCCATGAGATACTATGAGATCAGTTTATGTATACCATTTTTCGGATCAGATCAGATGTAATGTTTAGATATATGTGATACTATATATATAATGATATGTGATTATATCGGAACTTTTTTCGTCGTGTCATTAAAGTTCACTCATTTAAATGTTTTTTAAGTTTTTAAAAATTAAAAAACGTGAATTAAATCGCGAGTTTTTTTAAATTTGAAAGATCTAAAAATGGGAGCGTCTATATTGGGCTAAAGAGTCTATTCACAATATGAAGAAAGTCGGATGACATGAGGACAAAAAATTCTTGTTTATCAATGTTCTTTCATGGAATATGTATGTATATATTTATGGTTAACAAAATTGACCCTTAAGAACTTTTGGTTTGATAATTTTTAAGTAAGGATGTTTTGGGAAAAAGTTGTGTGTTTCGTTAGCATATTTCAAGGTTATGAGCAGGGCAAGTTTTTTTTGACACGAAAAAAGTTAAAAATGGCAGGTAAAATAGCACGAAAAACCATTAAAAATGCCACAAAATAGCCTAGCAAAATAGCAAAGCAAAATGTGTAAAAAATAAAAAGTTAAATATTAAAGTTTTATTCAATTTTTCTTTATTAAATTTTGATTGCATAGTACAATCCTGTGCTTTTTCAAGCTATCAAAAATAAACGATCTACTATTTTCACATAAAACAGTTGAGTTTATCGAAAATACGAGTTCCACATCTGTAGATGTAACTGCAGCATATTTGAATGCATGTAATTCCGAAGGGGATTAGTTTTCAATGTCGGAATCCTTTTAATTTTTTTTTTTTTTTTAAATATATTTTTTATTTTAATCTATAACAATCTATAACATCTGAACTTTTATTTATACAGAGTACTTTTCTTTCCAAATTGGTGATGCTTAAACAAAGACATTCGAAATTACTTTCTAAAGGGTCCGCCATCTAACGTTTTTTTTTCAACTAGTGCTTATTTCGTGAATGGTAACACTTAGCTCATGTCTGATTTGACAGATAATTAGTTTTATCCTTCCGCTGAACGAATATGGTTGTGTATACGCTTGAACAACGCTGGGAAATATTGCGACATTACTTTGAAAATCATGGTAATGTTGCAGAATGTGTGCCGATACACCCAAAACGAGTCACTGTTTGGTGCGGATTTTGGTCCAGAGGCATAATTGGGCCATTTTTCTTCGAAAATGAGCAAGGAGTGGCCGTTACAGTCAATGGCGATCGTTATCGCGCCATGTTGAACGAATTTTTGTTCACAAAAATTGAAGAGGAGGAAATACAGCTGCACACAATCGATAATGTGCTTAAAAATTGAACCGATCGTGTAGGCTACTGCATGGTCAGCCGAGGCTGCCATTTGAATGAAATTATTTTCCATTATTAACCGGAAGGATTGTACTTTCAAATAAAAAAGAAATTTGAGAAAATATTCAGTTGTTTTTTTTATAGCATTTTCAAAAAAAAAAAAGTTATTTGGCGGACCCTTTATAAAAGCTAAATTAGATTTTATTCCAGGTTTTTGAAATATCAATTTTGCATGATGTATAGACTCCGTACCATTAGCGTACTGAGCGTATTTAATACGTCACAAATTTCATTGAATTTATCACAACAATATTTTCATCTTTAATCCAAGGTTTACTTAAATTCGGATACATTGATTGCAACAAATTTTGGCGAGATGGAGCCTATAAACATATCAAAATTATAAACTAGATAACACGATACTAATGCCGAGTTTTTAGGATGTAGATTATCTTTACTCCTAGTTTGACGCAGCTTGTAACTGGAATACTTAGAATTTTGTTTAATTTGCTTTATTTCAGTAAAGACCGAAATTCTGAACTAGAAAAACTAGTTCCGGCAAATGTTTGTTAATAAAATAGCAAATGGTAGACAAGATTCTTTGTCGGTTTAGCTAAATGAAGTTTAACTGACATCCCAAAAACTAGGCCATAAATGTTAAACTTACCTTAATACTGCTTTACAATTTGTATTAAGTAAATTGAATTCTTCAAAATTTAAACGTATAAAGTCTGCTATAATCTGGCAATTTTAAGGTAAAATGGGTAAAAAGGGCATTTTTATAGAACAAAAATATAAAAAATATGGCCAGAAGGTAGAAAATTACTTTTTGTTGTTATTTTATTAATTAATAATCATATAATTATAAATTATATGCTATTACCCTAACCGAGCACCAGCTACTATGGCCTTCGGCGCGTTGTAGCGAAAACAGACCAGTGCCTCTGGTGGGAATCGAACCCACGACCCCCGCACTGATAAGTCAGCACGCTACCAACTAGCCTACCGGGGCGCACAGAAAATTACATTTTATGATAAGGTGGAGCAAAAATTAGATTTTTGGAAAATAATTGAAAAAATGGCAAATGCTTCATTTTGGGGCAAATGCCAAAAAAAAACTTGCCCTAGAGTTATAAATATTTTAGAATTATTTCGTTAGGATATTTAAAGGTTAACGGTATTTTAAGTTATTTCGTTAGGGTATTTTAGGGCTATCGGTATTTTAAATTATTTCTTTAGTGCTGTTTTAAGGTTAAAAATAGTTCCTTGAAACGGTACTGAATCGTTATCGGTATTTTAATTATCGGTTAGTGTTTTCAAACCATGTTACTTACTTGAAAATGAAATGTTTTATGATCGACAGTTATGGTAAAAGTATTATCTTCTTGATCATCTATACCGATAACAGCTTCTTTCAGACGAACACAACCACGACGCACTCCTTTCATCATTTTTTCTTTAGACTAAAATTGAAAAAAAGAAAATATAATTTTTAACAAAAATGACAAAAAAAAATTTTTTATATAAATTTAAAGTTCAGTGAATAAATAGTAAAGAAAAATATTTAGAGGTTTGTGTAAAAAAAAAAGAAATTATTATAAAATTTTAACAAATTCAAATAGGAACAAATAAATATATACAGTCAAAGCCCCGTATAACGATTACTCGATATAACGAAAACGCGATATAACGAACAAGCAAATTGTTTGCATAAAAAATATGTAAAAATTAACAAAAAAAAAAAACAGAAAAAATCGTAAAATGGTAAAAAAAAAAGTTGCTGGAAAGCTTTTTAATTTACGAGTATACCCATGGGTACACTTGTCGCGCACCCCTTAAATAAAGTTATTTTTATTATATGGACATAAAAGGGTTCAAAATTAAGTATAAATGAATAAACAAAGTGCTTTATTTTTAATTGTTTGTAATTACGCAAAAAAATATTGTTAAAGAAAAAAATATGAAATAAAAATTTAAACAAAATGGAAGTGTCTTTAAGTCTGTAGTACGAAATAATCATAGTATGTTTGCAATAATCATGATATGGTAATAAATTATGACGAAATTCTTGTCCATGATCATAATATGATAACTAGGACTATAATATGGTTATAATGCAATTGTTATGATTGCTACAAACATGGTTTGATCATTATAAATGTATTGTGAAATTGTATTCTTAACAATGTTTTTATGCGTGCTTTATGTTGTAAAGCTGCGTGCTTTATGCTGCAAAGCTTTTTCTTTAGCGCAAAGACAATTTGATTACTTAAATTATTTTAAATCTAAGTTTATTTAAATGTGTGAATTATTAAATAAATATACTGTTAAAAAACATTCATATCTTTTTAATCCAGCTACAACTGAATGCTGGGAGAATACTGTAGAGCTTACATTATGATAATTCATAAAAATTTCCAGAACCATAATATGATAATATTGGGATCTATTTGGAACCATAATATGGTAATATAATTATCATATTATGATACAGAAGCAGATAAGAGTATGGTTGTCGCAATCATAAATCGAAAAATGTATGATGATCTTCGAATATGGTTCCCTCAACAATGTTTTTATTTGCGTGCACTATTGCGGTATTCTTTTTCAATATCAATAATCTCAGCATTTTGAGAAATGCTAAATGTGCTGACGATTTAGTATAAAACGTTGTTGCGATATAACGAATATTTTGATATAACGAATGACCCTGACAATATATCATTCGTTATGCCGGGCTTTGACTGTATTACTAGGCACATTTGTTTTTTTTTTTTTTATTATTTATTTTATTTATTTACATTTATTTATTTTTGCTTGTATATTTAATTTCAATAGACAGACTTTAAGCTTACACTCAAAGAATTTTTTAGGTAACAAGAAAAAAAAATACTTAAAAAAAACTCTTTGATCTTCTTTTATTTAATTAGTTTTCTTTTAAACGAGCTTAAGATCCTTTATTATACATAAGTTTTTAATTGTTAAAACTAAATTTTATCATTCAAATTATAATAAATAAAGGATATTAAGTTTGTTTAAAAGAAAAATAATTACTTAAAAAAACTAAATATAATTATAAAAACATAAAAGGGGCTACGGTTATTTTATTCAGGCGATTAATTAGTAAATGTGCAAAGTTTATATGAAAATATATCTAAAATTCTTATATTTTTATTTGCCATAATATTAAAAATAATTAGTTCAAATTCAACTTTATGTAAGTAACATTTATATTCTCATCAAGAACTTTACATGGTTTATGTTTTTCACCAAATTTTTTTTATGTTCCACACAACAATTTCAAAAACTTTTTTCCATTAAGTTAAAAATATGGGTTTCGTGTTAAAAAATCCGTTTTGAATTTTACTTAAATATGTTGTACAAAAAAAAAATTAAGATTGACCAGTTTAGGAATTCGGGCCACATCGGAAATTTAAGAAATTTAAGGCTATTTCTGGTACCTTTTTCAAAACTGGTTGATTTTCTTTAGATTGAAAAAAATTAGACTGGTTGTTCAATGATTTATTTTTTCTATCACACATCAAAAATTAATACTAATCGGAGAGTTTGGCTTGAAATGATATCCTTGCTTTAATTTTTTCTGAGTGTACATTAAGTATACACCGCCAAGAATTATGTACATTAGAGTGGCATTTTTTTATAAAGAAACCCTTTAACCCTTTATACATAATAAGATATGGATGATCTATTGTTATATATAATAATACTTTATCATATACAGTCGGGAGTGATTCTAAGACCAGATTTGGATTCAGCGTACCTTATATGTACCTTTAGAAAAATATGGTTTAGTTCTAGTGTTAAATATTTTTCGGCCTGAATCTTTAGGTACAAAAAGTACTTACATGTATGTGCTCATGTATATTTTGGCTAAAACTTAATTTTTCCGAAGAACATGCAATTTTTCTTACTGCTATATCTCGGAAACCAAATTGAATTTTGTGTTCCTGTCTAACCCGAAAAAACTGCATCTAGTGCCTCAAAATTGCTAAAATGTTGAAAAATTTTAATTTTTTTCTATCTTTTTTTTAACATTTTCGGACTATAGCTGTTTGGCAGCTATGGGAAATTTAGTAAAGTCATCTTCAGAAATAATATTCATTATAATATAAATCATAATTCTGCAGAACATTTTAATACTGAACAATGCTTTTTCACATTTTCCAGCTGTACATCGAAAATTCGAGATTTTAGTTTGTCAACTATGTGCAATTTTTTTCATAGATGGCGTCTTTGCAAGTGAACATTAAGCTTCAACTAGCCCTAGCAATCAAAACGAATGCCATGTCGCCGCATGCTGTCATTAATGTGACAAGACAATAAACACACTGTTTTGAGTGAATAACAATTGAAAAGCCAAAACATTAAATGCTGCACTATTAAAAATAACAAGTGCCCAAAAATAAATGAAATTTTTACGTTTGTGTTCATACAGTGCCCAAAGTTGGATAGAAGGAGCGAACAAGTTTGTTAGGTTAGGTTGAGCTGGCCGCTCATAGACCCCGCATAGACCATCAGGTCCCTAGCGTTACCAGATAATAAACGATAACGTTAGGTCAGACGCTAGTGATGGTAGCCAGAGTTCCCCACACCGTCTTGGCAAATGATAGAAGCCTCAAAATTCCAATTTCAGAGATTTGTTCCAGATCTCGGAATAGGTAATGCCCTAGACATTTCACTCTGGAACGTGCAAGAGCTGGACAGTGTCACATTAAGTGCTACATCGTCTCCCTGTCCTCCGGTACCCCACAGAACATACAATCTCCAGCCTTCCCGCTCTTTTGGCAAGAACCGCCGTCCAGCAGTGACCCGTCAATACACCCATCAGAAGTCTGCAATCGCCCCTGGATAAGGATAGCAAAAGTTGAGTCGGATCGTTGGACTTTCACATGATTTTCGACACTCAGCAGGTTTAGATGTTCCTGCGAACCGCATCAGTTTAGTCTACATCCCTTTTCAGAGACCGAAGTGGCACGCGAACGTCCAATGCCATTTTGGTTTGGCAAATGGACTCCCCGTCTAGCCAGTACGTCCGCAACCTCATTACCATCAATGCCGCAGAACCCAATAGATGTAGACCTTCCTTCCGGGGTATCTGAGCTTTTTCCCATATTCCAAATCGTTCGGAGAGCCTCTTTCCCCTATATTTTAAATAATTTATAAATGTGGCAACTCTATGTTCACTACATAGGCATCAAAATTGGATACCAAAATTTGTGTTTTCTTGAGTACTTTAAACCTGTGTAATAAATCTTCGTAAATTACAGACAATTTTTCATACAAAAACAAATGCATTTTTAACCCCACTTTTTAACCCTTGAACGTGAGATTGGGCAGCTAAAAAAAAACACATGTCCCTTTTTGTGCTTCTTTACAAAATATCCAAAGTTCAATAAAATCAGTGAGTTCGGGTCGCGATACCTCCCTTGTGATTTACCCCTAAATATGATAATTGTATTAACATATTAATACAAATATCATACTTAGGGATTACGGACTGCAGTCCGATTTTTTGGGGTATATGATGTTAGATTTGCGATATATCCATAAACATTACAGTTAAAAAGCCCGTTTTGTCGCTTCTCTTAAAGGCAATAGAGGACAAAATCATAACTTTTAAAAATGAATAAGGTTATGACCACTTAATCCATATATTTCAGGCACTCTAATTTCAATATCGTACTTTATTTTTCGATCTATGGCACAGCTTTTCCACAACATTACTTTAAAGTTTGAAGCATATAAATGCGATTTTATACATATAACGTCTTTAAAATGCAATCAATCTGAGTCCTTTCTTTTGAAATGTATTCTTATTTTAGGCTCATATTTAATTCACAAAACTGCAGACCCGCTTTTTAGCGGGTTTTAAAATGTTTCACAATTTATACGGTTTAGGCGAATTTTATCGCTAAACAAGCAATGGACCTTAACAAATGGTCATGCAGTAGAAAGAGATTATTAGGAAGAGATGTTTCAGCAAAAAAAATTATTTCAATATGGTGCTTCGAAACCCGCGTTTTGTGAAAAATTTTATATGGCAGCAAAGGTTTCCGAGATGAACCCAGAGTCCAACTTTAAGTATGATATGTGAAATTCTTTTAAAAGTATTTGTAAAAGTTTTTTGAACAGAAACCCTACTTTTGTGACAAATATGTACTAAAACGGAGGTTTTTGTTAGAAAATTTCTGCATATAAAAAAATTTCTTTTAAACCATTTTAAATTGCTCAACATCTAGACTACAATCGGAAATAAACATTTTTGGGAGATTGTTATTCAGAGTTGCCAAATAATTATTTGAAAAAATCAATTTTTCACCTTTTTTGATGGGACTCTCTTTAAAAAATATACTCAGGGAACTTCTGCTTTAAAAAATTGTAGTTGTTTGGGTTGTAATACAGTTTCTTTATTTTTAATGTAAATGTCAGTCATTTGTAAAAGAAATTTAATTTTTTATTAACCTTTAAATGACTGTTTTATGATTTTACATTAAATTTTGACAGTTGTTTTTTGTTATTTAAAAAAATTAAAAAAAATAAATGTTTGTTTATATTTTACTAACATATGTGGTTCATTTTTACTGCAATTAGTAATTCTTTGAACAGTAAAAACAAATGACAAATGTTAGTGTAATTTAATGAAATGTTAGTCGTCCTTTCTTTAAGTGAAATTTCATTTGTTTTTGACTACAATTGCTGTCGTCTTTACCTACATAATATCCTTAGTGTAGTTAAGTATATAAAAAAGCCAAATCAATCATATTTTTGATTGTTTTGTTATGTTAATGAGATAATATGAAAATCTTTTTCTTTGATGAAAATCAGTTCATCGATTGCATGTAATTCTTGAAAATCTGACGGATCGGACCAAGGTACACAAGGTCATCAATATTCCAAAATTTATTCCGTTTTCACTAAAAACATAAATAATGGCTGGTTTTTCTTTAAATACTACAAAACTTATAAAAATTATAATGTCAGGGTTGCCATATGCCAATTTAAAAAAATGGTAAAAAACCACGATATTTTACAAAAAAAAAATAAAAATCGGTTAACCTAAAAAATTTTATAGTTTGAAATAAAAATTTGTTCACAGAATTATACAAAATAAAAATATTTTTAATATCTTCAACAGGCGAGTATTTATATCCTGTCAAAGTTTCGAATTTGGTTGCTAATATTTTCACTAGAGTGCGCTTTAAGTAAAAAAAAAGTTTCAAACATTTATTGATGAAGCATGGTTCTATTTATCTACACAGTTTGCTTGAAAAGTCTCCAGCGGATATATGACGTGCCATTAATGAATTAATCAAATCATCAAATACTAATGTCGATTAATATGATGCAACAAAGAAATGTATCAAATTTGATATAGCCTTATATCTATTTGAAATACAATTTGATCCGAAAAATGGTGGACCGCATTGTATATAAATGTATTATAAATATTATTGGGTATACAAGTTAATAATGTCGATTTGGACATCATATGGTATTAACTATCACATATGGTTTGTGTCAATAATAACAAATATGGTATTTTGGTGGGTAAACAAACATCTGTCATTATAATTCGGTATTCGATAGACGCCAAAGTGTAAACACACATTTTTTTTCAATCGCTATAATAATGTCAAATTTTGTGCCTAAAAAGATGTTTTGCGGGAAAGTCTGATAACCTTCTTTCATTTGAAGAAAACAGCTGCTGAAAGTTATCGATTGTTGGTAGAAGCTTACGGTCAACATGCACCAACTCAAAAAAATTCGTTTGAAGAGACCAATCACCGAATAACGACCAGAATATTCGACCAGATACGAGACCATAATCTTTCATCATGACAACGCCACATGTTGCAAGACCGGTCAAAAACTATTTGGAAAACAGTCGATGGGAAGTTTTGGCTCACGCGCCTTATAGCCCAGACCTTTCCCCTTCTGACTACCATTTGTTTCGATCGATGCAGAAAGCCCTTACTGGAATACGCTTCACTTCATAACAGGGTATCAAAAATTGGCTTGATTCATTCTTTACCTCAAAACCGGAGCAGTTCTTTTGGCGCGGAATCCACATGCTACCAGAAAGATTAGACAAAGTAGTGGCTAACGATGGACAATACTTTGAATAATGTATCAAGTCATTTTGTTATTATAATAAATGCATTTTTCAAGAAAAAAAATCGACATTATTAACTTGTATACCCAATACATTGAGTTTGTGTAATTTGATTCGATTTAGTTCAGGGAAAATAAATTTCTTAAACTGATTATTAAGAGCCCAATATAAATTTAACGTAGAGTTAAATTTGAATTTTATATGCTTAACAATCAAAAATTTGTATGTCAAACTAAGATTTTTGGAGTTTGATATTGTAAATTGTGATACTCGATGTTCACATGAGATAATTTCAAAAGATATTTTCAAAGAAAATTTTCGAGTTAATATTAAAATTTTGAGCAGCCATCACGTTGCTGCTGATTTCATAACAAAATTTCACTTTTCCACAAATAAGAAATATACATATTTTTTGCATGGGGCAATGCAATGCATTGTATATAGCGGATATACTGATTGGGGTCTTCATCAGTTATCAGTGGATGGACATATATGCAATTCCTGTGCACGATAGCGGATAGACTGATTGGGATCTTCCTCTACGCTACGCTTTACAGCAGCAATGACTTCTTCTGTATGCACTGTACGACATCTCTGTGGAAGCATATTATCATTTAGAGTAAACGTGGTGCGAAAACGTCCCATAGTTAATCGAATTAATTGCTCTGATGGACGATTATGTTGACCATAAACCATGATTTTCAAAATAAATTTGCACAATTTGCGTTGTTCAGGCGTCAGTCTATTCATGTTGAAATGCCAAACCAAACTAAACATAAATCACTTGACAGCTGACAAAATGGCCGCCAGTTAAAAAAGTGTTGCCAACTTAAAATTCTACACCTCTATAAAAAAAAACCATTTACAAAACAGCATGAAGATGCGTGAAACTTTAACGTCATTTTGCGGAAAAACTGTACCATAGATCGAAATTTAAAGTACCGTCATTAACCTTATTAATTTTGATGATGTCATGCCGAGTTATGTTATGTCTACAATAAATAATACAAAGATGCGATTTTTAGTATAAATAAAAAAAAACCATTGGTTAAAATATTAGAAATAATGTTTTTCAAGATATATTTTTGTTATAACAATTGAAAAAATGGAAACTGTTGCCGCGGGCCGATAAAAGTTAAGTTTTTAAATTTGATTTAATAATTTGAACAATAACCTATGCCAATTTAGTAAATGGACAATTTTAAAACGCTTGTAATTAGAAAACTGCTTTTAATTTTTTTCTTTAATTCTTTAGTGCATTTGGCTTCCCAACCATTTTCATACATAAAACACCCCAAAAGCCCTGAATTGGACGTGATTTTGGAACGTTTGGAGGATTTGCGTATTTCGGTACGAAAGCTACTTTTTTGCATTAAGCCATTCTAACGTCTTTTTGGCACAATGACAGCCTGCTAAATCTGTCTAAAATAATATGTCGTCTTTATAGTAAATAAATTTTTCCAGTTTTACTAAACATTTTTTAATTTAATTAAGCATCCGCGTTTACTGCCATAGCTTTAGAATCCTGGATGTAAATTTGTGATATACTTTTTATCAAAATGGCTGCCCACACTACACTCAAAAAAAAAAGTTAGTAGTCAGCAAAAAAATTTTCTGAGTCAGCAAAATTTTAGTGAGGAGGGTGCTTGCAAAAAAAATTGCTAATGTCAGCAAAGTATTTTGCTGATTTTAAGCAACAATATAAGATGATTCAGCAAAAGTTTTGCTAACACTGAGTTGATTCAAAATGAAAAAATCGTTGCTAAAAGTCAATAAAATTATTGCTGAATATTAGTAGACTAAAAAAAAACTCAAAAAAATCTGTAGAAAAATTATACTTTAGTTAACTTATTTGATGAAAATCTTAAATTTTTTTGTTATTCTTTTAAAAATAATTTGCAATACGTTACAAAATATAAAAATTTTCATAATCCCACATTGACGAAAATATATAGAAAATAATAATCTGAAAATATATAAAAATAATTATATATAACATAAACAAATTATCTTTCAGCTACCTACATCAATGGTTGTCAAAATGTTGGTATCTTTCTAGGAACGAAACAAAACGAAATATAAAATATACAACCCTTTTTTACAATAAGAGAAAGGAAATATACAAAATTACGTAAGATGTGTGTCCTTGTCTTTTGCTTTAGTATGTCTACCTCTACGTATATTTGTTTGCAATTTGACCACATCACATTAATAGTCACTATAATCATTTAGTTAACAAATACATATTTAATCTTAATTAAATTTAAATACTTTATTTTGTCTTTCATGTAATTAATAGACAATTACTTTGACAAGTTGGTGACAACATAAAATTTAAGTTTTTTCAATCTGCCATTTTAGATATATACGATACACATTGTTGGCGTCTTTTTGTTTTATTATGTATGAAAAACAAATACAAAAATCTTCCAAGGTTGAATTTTTTATATGCCTTACAAGAGTTGTAATTTTTATTATCATTTTCCTCGTCTCTACTACATCTTGACATGCCGCGTATATCATTCAATCTGGTTGTCATAGATACTTTTAATGTGCCTATCAGTACAATTTTTTTAACAAAATAAATTAGTAAAACATTAGTAAAATATTAGTAAAACATTAGTTCAATACAGTTAAGTGCTGAGTAAGTATAAATAAAATTTTAGCTGAAAACATAATTTCAGCAAAAAGTTTGCTGAAAAATAGTATACTTGATTTGCAAGACGTTATACTAACTTTCCTACTAACTTATTTTTTTGAGTGTAGCACTTTTGGTTCAAACTTCGCTTTGGCCGAATACCGTAACTTGTCGGGAGTTTTTTTCAAGTCATCAGAATAAATCCAGAATACTAATACTTTCATTGTTATTAAAAATTATTTGAAAACTTTTTTTATGAAGTTTTTTCTCAGTTGTCTGCATTTTGTTGGTATTTCAGCCAAATGGTTTTATACTATATTTGGGAACTGTCTTCCTCTGGTAGTGTTTCAAGTTCATTTGGAGTAAGTTTTTGCGAATTGATTCCTTGGAAACTCGAAATTTTCTGCCCCAATTTGATTAACCGCCGATATTTTCAATTTAACAAGCTCAGCTGCGGTCAATTTTTTTAGACGTACTTTCTTTTTAATCCCGGTTGATGCCACTCCATTTTTAAAACGTTTGAATATGGAATATATTGTGCTAAGTGGTACTTGTTCCTTAAGGAAATTATGTAAAACTTTGTTCGTTTTTCGGATACTGTCCAAGCATGTCATAGACATTTTTTCTTAAACTGTTTTGTTCAATCACTTTCATTTTGAATTTTTTCACTTTGGAACAATAATGCTTATGATATACGATTTTATTGAAATGCATTTTGAAAAAAAAATTATATTTGAATTTTGTCCATTCATTTAGTTGGCATAGGTTAATTGATGAGAATCGTCGAAGTCGATAGAAAATGCCACTCTAATGTGCATGTCTTGTAATTTATTAATGTATTTTTACTTTTTATTTATTATTTATTATTTGTTAAACCCCAAGTTTGATGTTAATCAAAGACTTTAGTTTAAATATGATCGTGTTAAGACACGGTTCTTTAAATTATTGTCGTACTTACTAATTTATTGAACAAATAGAAAATAAATAAAAAATATAAAAAAAAAATTTAAATGAAAAAAGGATACTAAAAAAAAGAAATTATTGAAATTTAAAAAGCAAACACTATAATAGTTTAATAAAATTAGTTCAAATTTACCAAAAATGTCTAACTTATTAGATGATCTAAAAAGTTAGTATTATTAAAAAAAAAACGTGTTGTAATTTTTATTAAAAAAAAAACCATTATTTTTCTTCCTCAGCAATCGATGACGATGATCGTATTGGTTTTAATTCGCCCTTTTTTGTGATCAGTGTTATTGGCATATATTTATTATTTGTATTACAAATTGGACCCAAGTAAGTACTACATTTCTTTTGTGAAATTTCTGTTATCGAAACAATGTTAAAAAAACCCCCAACATAACCGATAACCGGAAAAAAACTAAAAATGTATCCTGATGGAATCTTGTTCGCCTTAAATAAAAATATGTAATGACTAGGGGTCGGAACTTCATGTAACTACATGCTTCTTGTCGTTTCACTTAGGGAAAAAGCTTCATCACATTTATGAAAAACTTCATAAATATGATGAAAAACTTCATTGATTTTCGTCCAATGTAACACTTCATAAATATGATGAAGCTGTTTCATAAGAGGGAAAATTGAAGACAACCTTCTTCAAATTTATGAAATGTTTCATAAATATAATGATAAAGTTTCATAACTATTATTAAATATTCATAAATGTTACTAAATATTTCATAATGATGAAGCAGTTTCACAAGTTTTTATGAAAGTTTTATACATTTTTATAAAATGAAATGAAACGTTTCATATTATATTCAAAAAATTATATTTAAAGTTAAGAACACATTGGTGTTTTTAAAAAAATTTCTGATAGTTTTCGAGTTTTAAAAAGTCTAAAGGTACGTTAACATTAATCAAATATTTGAACAAAATATTTGTTTACATATTTGCTTCCAATTCTGTCAAATAAAAAATTATTTTATTTTATGTTCAAACTATGATCAAATATTTGATGGTTTTTGTTTGTTCAAACAGCTCTCAAATAGTGTCAAATAAAATAAACGAAAAACTATTTGTCGAGAGTTCAGATTGAAACAATCAATTTGTATTAAATATTTATTTAATCAAAGTGTAAAAAAGCATAGATTTATTTAATCGAAAAACTAACTGTTTTTTTAAAAATTGATCACACGGGTATATTAATGCTCCGTTGGAGCATGGTCTATCTCGCTTAGTTTTGGAGATATTGGACATTTTAAAATATCGCCATTTTGTAAAATGGCTTGTATCTCGAAAACTAAGCATGATATCGCAAAATGGACAAAATTTTTGCAAACCTTAACAAACAGCACCCTACCAACAACACAAATGTGTACATAGTTCCGATTCCAATCATTCCCCGTTTCATTCCATATCGTTCCATTTTGGACCAATGTTCCATTCTGTTATCGGAATGATTAAATTTTTATTTTCACGTACGACAACACAATTGTGTACAGTGCTCCGATTCCAATCGTTCCCCGTTTCATTCCATATCGTTCCATTTTGGACCAATGTTCCAATCCATTATCTGAGTGATTAAATTTTTCTTAATATCTATTTACATTTCAGTTTTTTTATAAAGCCTTTTATTAATAAATTTAAAAAAATTATAATTGACGATTTTACCACAGGTTATTTGACGTTGTTTGTTCTTACATTTTTTTTGTTAGATCAAATAAATATTTGCTCAAATCAGAAGAAAATATTTGATAGCTAGTGTTCACACTATGGTTAAGTTTGTCAAATATTTATTTGAATGCAAATAATTTTGTTTTACCAAAATCAGCCGATTTGCTGTTTGACACACAAAAATATTTTGTGTTCAGATTACGGCAAAGAAATATTTCATGTCTTTTGTCAAATATTTTACTAATCTGAACGTACCTTAACATAATTGGCTTAAGTGACTTAAGTCAAGTGTTGGTATGAAAATTAAAATTTTTTAAATTTAAATAATTGTATTTCCAAATTTCCATTTCATATCAATAACCGAATTAAGGCAATAATGTTTCAGAATTTAATTGCAAATGATATTTTTTAAATTTAGAATAAAAATCTCAATAAGAACTAAAATTTTTTTCACAAAGTCTATTAAACTTATGAAACTTATGAAATGATGAAGGTCTATGAAACATTTGTCAGAAATTTGTATGAAACTGGTCATCATTATTACGAAAACTTCATAAATATGATGAATAATTGATGACAAACGATTTATGAAATAGTATCATCAATATGATGTAACTTTTTCTCTGTGTGTAGCTGCTATAAATGCATATTATAGCATATTTAGCCATAAATGCATATTTTACAGCATGGTTTTGGCATTTGTTGTGGCATATTTTTCTATAAATGCATATTTTTGCATTAAAATGCATGTTTTTAAGAACAATTTTTTATGTTTTACTAAAAATAAATTTAAACCTTTAGAAAAAAAAATATATTTTCAAAATTTATGCATATAATTTTTTTTATATCACGAAAAGAAAAATAACAGAAAAATGCAATTGCTAACTTTCCAACAATGTTTATTCGTAATTCTAAATTTGTTAACCACATTTTAAAATTACTAAAATTGGAAAAATAATATAGAAAAGGTCAAAAAAAAATCAATAATAAATGCATATTTTTAAATTTTTGGTACATATTTACGATTTTAAATACATATTTCATGTACACAAAACACGAATAGCAAATACATTGATTCCGAGCCCTTATGACTTAACATTCAAGTTGACTAATTTTTAAAGGGCACTATTAAAAAGAAAATAATATTCAACAAAACATCAAGCATGTGTACTACCTCTGGCACTCGTGACATAGGTTTGCTTCCCCTACTACCCAGCAAAAAATAGTGCTTACTCAGAAGCAGTTCCGAAAGGTATTATTTAATTACCGAGCGCTTCCAAAGCATATCCAGAAGGCATGATTTTTGTTCGCGATGTCCCACATGGTATGTCTCTTTTAAACAGGTGAAAAGCGATTCTTTCATGTGCTCTAAGAAGAAATATATTCACGACTTCAGGGGCAATATAAAAAGCGTTTTTTTTGTGTGTTGACAACATTAATGCTTCTTTGTATGCATTCTTTACTGCTTCATTTTATGCATTATTACATTACTGCTTCATTTTATGCTTTAAAGAAGGCATTTATGGAAGCAGAATATCTTCCCTAATTGCTTTATCGTATGCAAGGCGGTTAAGCGCTATTTTGGAAGCATACAAATGTATGCTTACCGAATCGAGGTTATTTTTTAATGGGTACAGTTAAACCTAAAATGAGGTATCCCGACTCAAACATGCAGATTTTTATGAACTTTAAATATGTTACAGAGGACCAAAAAAAAAAGTATTTTTTTTTTTTGCTGTCCAATCTCATATTTAAGGGTTAAAAGTGGGGTGGTGAAAAATTAATAAGTTTTAGTATAAAAACATTTCCGAAATTTACGAAAGTTCCATTTATTTGTCCACAGGGTTTAAAAACTCAAGAAAACTCAAATTTTGATACACATTTTTTAATTATTTGAAATATGTATAGTAGGCCGGGTCGATTTGTATGGAGGCAAAAAAATCGCTCAACGTTCAAGGAAAATCGTATTCTAGGGATCAAAATAAGAAACTTTGCCGAAGGAACCATACCGCAAAAACGAATTCTGATGTCCAGACTTTTGACCCGTAGGGTAAAATTTTGAAAAATCCCACTTTGACCCATTTAGAGTGCCCCAATCGAATCCAACCCAATCGAATATAATTTATACATTCATCTGCTAGAGCGTCTTCCGGAGAAGAAATAGAAAAGAAGAAAAACTCCTCCTACTTTCTGAAATATCTCTATTCCGAAATTTGTACATTTTTCTATAAAAACACGGCTAAAAAGGCCCTCTTTCAACTTAAATTTTAATGATTTAAGCATTGATCTGCTAGCGCGTCTCCCGGAGAAGAAGTAGCTCCTATAATCTTGGAGAGATTCCTCCTACTTTCTGAAATATTAAAGTGGGCTTTTTCAAAATTGGACCCTACGGGTCAAAAGTCGGGACATCAGAATTCGTTTTAGAGGTATGGTTCCTTCGGCAAAGTTTCTTATTTTGATCCCTAGAATAAGATTTTCCTTGAACGTTGAGCGATTTTTAAATCGACCCGTTTTAATGTATAGCGACAAAAATTCGCATAAAATTCGAACTATTACGAACATTGGAAAAAGATCAGACACTCCCTCAATTAAATTTAATTAAAAAGGCATCAATATGCATTATTTTTATGTTACTTAAAACATATTATTTTTTTTAATAACATGAATGCTTAAATCTTTTGATATGTAGGCTTTTTTGAAGACATATTCACTGGTATGTAACCAGTGAATATGTCTTCAAAAAAGCTTTCAGTTGATACCAAATATGTTTAGATACTTTGAAATAGAACGAAATAATCCGAAAAACAAGAAATCGGGTAATTTTTGACACCTCTAAACATGAGATTGGGCAGCTTAAAAAAATAAATTAAATTTTTAAGGGCTTATTTTAAAAACATGATAAGCCCCATTTGTTTTTTTTATGGATTTTTGCTGTTTTGTAGATTTACATTGATTAAAATTTGATAGAAGTACAAGTTTGATATAATTTTTAATAAAAATATATATATAAAAATGTGCACCAAAAGGTTTTTAGGGTAGGTAATTTTAAAAATGAACAAAAAAATTAATAATGGCAAATTCAATATGGCGACAAAAAAAAAAAAAAAAATGTTCATCCTATGAACTGAAAACCTTATGTTTACTTTGGATTAGGGTAACTGATTCTGACGAAATAGCCGCCAATGTTTGTCACAACTTCCACTTTTTGTTCAAAAGTCTTTATATTTGTCTTAGCTAGCTGAAATTGTCCACCAAGACGTTTTGGGGTTGGGTTTTTTTAAAAATGTACTAAAAAATTAAAAATGGCGGATTCAATATGGCGGCAAAAAATAAATTTTGATTCGATCAAACAGAAACCATGTATTGACTAGGGCTTTAGTTTTTAATGATGAAAATGTATTTTTCAAACGTTTATAATCTTAGCTTGAAACATTTTTCTCGCATACTTTTAATTTATATACGGATCAATAAGTCCGTGACTTTTCGAAGTTCCCATGTAGTTATAAGAAATGCAACACTGCTCCCATCAAGTACCACCTGTTAATATACTACTGTCAAAGTTTGAACAAGTTCCGTCATTTACTTTGCATTTAACAGCTGTTCAAAACATACAACCTAGTGGATTTTTTTAAAAATGGAAAAAAGTGAATTTTATTTTTGCGAAAAAAAACCGTCAATCAAACCAAGGAAAAGCTTGATAAATACTATGGGGACTCTGCACAATCGATTTCAATGGTAAAAAAGTGTTTACTGACTTTCGTTGTGCTGACTGACTGACTTCTATTGATGCTGTTGGCATTTCATATGGCAGTGTGGTTTCGATTTTAAATGATCATTTGGGTTAAAGAAAGCTGTCTGCAAAATGGGTGTCTCGTTTGCTATCAATTGACCATAAACGTAATCGTGGCCAATAAGGTAATGGCAACAGTTTTTTGGGATGCACGCGGGATAATATACATCGATTACCTTCAAAAAGAAAAAACAATAAACGGCGAATATTATGCCAACTTATTGGACCGATTTAACGAGGATTTAAAAAAAAAACGACCATATATGGCCAAGAAATTCCTGTTTTATGGACCTCGAAAAATCCTATTTCCTATACAAAAATTGGAGAAACGTTGGACTTAGTGTATTGAGTTAAAAGGAGATTATGTTGAAAAATATTTTTTTTTTTTGCAAAAAAAACTGTGTTTTATTTAAAAAGTCACGGACTTATTGATCCGTCCTCGTAAAACTTCTTTAGTACTTACATTTACGTCACTATTTTTAGAAATTATATTGATAATATCTTCTTTATATAATTTGACCATTTTAAATTACGTTTACTTTAAATCACTCACTTTTTAAGACCAAAAAAAAACAAATGTGGCTTTTGAAAAGAAAAATCAAAGGCTCTTTATTTAAATTTTAATTTGCATATGTACTTTTAATGAACCAAGTTATTAAATAAAACATCTTCATTGAGTGAATGAAACTTTCAATAAATAAATGATATGTTTAGAAAATTGTATGAAAACTTGCATTAATTTAATGAAAAATTTAAATGTACGAGTTCCAATGCAACTTTATTGTTTTTATGCAAAATTTCATTAATATCATGCAGTTAATTCTCTCAGTGTATATACATTTTTGCACAATTTATGTGGCAAGTGAAGAAAAAAATCAAAATGGGCACAAAGCTTAATGAAATAAAACTCGGCTTGTGTCGGTATTTTTTTCGAATTAATAATATTAACTTTATGTTCAATTTGGCAAAAGAGTAAATTTGATTACAGCAAACATGAATTAAATAAACACGAAAGTTTATTTAAACACATATATAATTTTGATTTTTAGACTTTGCTACGCTGTCAATTGCACGAGTGTACACGAATCATTTAGAAATTAGTAGCACAACTGCTCCAATATGTACCCAATAAATTGTCAGACTTAATTTTTTTCATATTTGAAAACACGACTTTTGGCCAAAATACGACTTGGGTGGCCCTGTGTGCCTTGTTCTCTGAATTAAGGGGAAAAAACATGCATTTGAACATGAACTTCCGGTACCTGATAATAATAAAGGATTTATTTTTTCTTAAATTAAGTGTGGGCCGTTGTGGTGTAATGGTTAGCGCGTTGGACTGTTACACAGATGGTCCCGGGTTCGATTCCCGGTGACGACAAAATCAATTTAGAAAAAATAATATGTATGAGTTTTCTATCACTTATATGTATCGCTGCGCCCACTTTCGGTGTTCCCATAGCACTTAACCCCACCGAAGTTAAATAATGAATCAGGGCTATGAAAAAAAAGCTTCAATAAATTCGCCAACTCTACATCAGGTGGCGAGCAACAACTGTTCTAAGACTTATCATCTCGCGCAATTATAGTGTTGCCATGTTTGAAGCCCGTCCTCTTTAACCACCTTTCATATCTCCACTATCCCCTTTCCAAAGAAAGCAACACATTAATTAATAGGAATAATTTCGTGAGTATTGCTTCTCTTAAAAAAAAAAAAAAAATTTACTATAAAAACGCTGAAATAACACTTTACGTACTACTTTTTTTCCTAATATTGTGCCATTTAAGTATTTTTGTGAAACAAGTCAAAATAAAGGGTAATTTTTTAAGAGCTACAAAAAAAAATAAGTTTTAAAATACGAATTCTTAAAGAAAATCTGTTTTTAAAGAGCAACACAGAGCGTGAGTCAGGATGAGCGTGATATATCACGCTCATCCCCCACCCCCGGATCCGAGCCTGATATACGATCATATAAAAAATATATATGATAATATATGAACTTTTTTTAACCGGGAGCCTGTGATTCCTCAATATCATTAATAATATTGCTGGCGCAAAATTTAGGCACTATTTTCTGTTGTCGTAGCTGCATTTTCAACAATTTGTACTGGCTTTCTTGATGAGTGTTCCTATGTAGGGAAACCATGTCATTCAGACATATGTATGTCAACTGTTAAATGCGAATATAATACCAAAATAAATCTTTAAATGAAACATTTTCAAAATAAACCGGGGAAAACTATTTATACTACAGAAATAGTCAATTTATAAGAAAAAGTTATTCGAAGTTTGGGCAGATTATGCTCAATTTCTATTAAAAATTTTGTTTTTTTTTTTGTGGGAATCCGCCAAAAGTCATGACTATTTCAACAATGGTTTTCAAAAAATTCGCAACTGCCGAAGTTGCAGAGGAGGAATGTTACATAACGAAATTTTTTATAAAATTAAAAATTATTTTATTTCAAGAAATATCAGGTGTTTCTGACACAAGTTTAAATCATAATAAAACAAGGAAATATATTTTTAATATCAATGAAACGGGCTTTATTGGAAAGAAAATTTTATGAAATTTATGTTTAAATATGATTTCTGACATTTGGCAACCAAAGGCTGGCGCGTAGAAGGCGCAATCTGGAACACCAATTTTCAACCACTTTTCGCAACATTTGCGGCCGTATTTCGCCGATAACTCTTCGAATGTTGATTTCCAGGTGTTCAATTGTTTGTGGTTTATCGACGTAGACAAGTGACTTAACATAACCCCAAAGAAAATAATCCAATGGGGTTAAATCACATGATCTTGGTGGCCAATTAATTGGGCCATTACGTGAAATCATTTTTGCATCAAAAGTTTCTTTGAGTAAATCAATAGTAGCGACCGCTGTGTGGCATGTGGCTCCGTCCTGTTGGAACTACATATCAGCAAGATTAATGCCACGTAATTGAGGTACGAAAAAATTTCGAATCATGTTCCTATACCGTTCACCATTGACAGTAACATTCTGATCATCATCGTTTTTGAAGAAATATGGGCCAATGACTCCGCCAGCCCATAAAGCGCAAAAACCCATAATTTTCTGTAGATATAATGGTGTTTCGACAAAAGCTTGTGCTTCTCGGGATGCACATTATCAGTAACAGTAAATGTGGTCCGAAAACGATCTATTGTTCGTCGAATTAGCCGTTTTGAAGGACGATTATGTTTGACGAATAGAACAATTATCTTGATTAAAAATGTCAACAATTTGTACGCGTTTCTCTGGTGTAAGTCGATTCATAATGAAATTTCAAAGCAAACTAAACAAAAAGCAACTATCAGCTGTTAAGCGGGTGGTCAAATAAAGCAGTGATGCCAACTCAAAGTTGTGACACTCTAAAAAAAACACGCTTTACAATATTGAAAATATATTTTGTCTTAAATTTAAATTAATTAACATTTTTTAGAAGCTTGTGTCTTATCAATATAAAAATATAACGACCACAAACACACAATGCAAAAATATTAATTATAATAATTTTATTTTCTTATTTTTAGATGGATGAAAAATCGTGAACCATTTAAATTAAAAGAATTTATATGCGCTTATAATATCATACAAGTTGTATCCTGTTTATATATAGTAATATCGGTAAGTTTTTTAGTTCTCGTCGAAACTTGTAATTCTTCAAAACTAAAATTTAAATTTATTTCAAATTCAGATTTGGGACTTAACATCGTGGAGCATATTTAATTTTTCAAAATGTCACACTTATTTACCAAATACAGTGGGACGGAAAAAGTTTGATGATTTAACATATTTTACATTTTGGTTAAAAATATTCGAATTATGTGATACTGTAGTATTTGTAATGAGAAAAAAACAAAATCAAATAACCTATTTACATGTATTTCATCATTCGTCAACGATAACATTAGTATATTTGTTATTACGATACTATAGAGGTAAGATACAAATTAATTTAACCATATTCCAAAGTATGTATTTGAAAACAAATTTTTATTTAAAACTTAAAACAAAACTTAACCTAAACTAAATTTTATATACAATTTGTTTGTACAGATTTTTTTTTTTTTTTCAGAACATACCATTTTTTTTTAAAGATTAATCGCAGAATTTTTATACAAAGAATGGTTCCGAAAATGTTAGAGAGTCTGAGAATCTTTCTATAAAAACATCATAGAATCTGAAATGTTTCTTTACAAAAAATGTTTCAGAGTTTAAAATTTTTTCTCTATAAAAACTGACTCAATACTCAATATAGGAAAATATTCTTTAAAAACCTTAACTTTAAATTTGGCAAGGGAACTCTCCCAACGCTTACATGCCGATTTGAACGAAACTCGGATATGTTATAGAGAATCAAAAACTAGGAGTTACTGGGTTTTTTAATGTAACATAGAAAATTTAATAGTTAAAAAGTGCAGTCAAAAAATACCCATTTTTTCGTTTTTCCGATTTTAGGGTATTTTTTCTTAAGAAACCATATGCAAATGTGGTATCGACCAAAAGAGATATTAGAGACACATCTACTGATATATTATTTTTTTTTTACATATCGCTCATTTACTGCCAGAACGTCACAACTCAAACAACATGATTTTTGAGTTAATGACGCAGAATTATTCATTATATCACGTATCATATTGTGTTAAAAAGTCGTATTGATATCTTGTATACTCACCTCTTGAGAGAAATGATGTCGTGTGGGCGTTGTGGTGTAATGGTTAGCGCGTTGGACTTTTACACAGAAGGTCCCGGGTTCGATCCCCGGTGCCGGCAACATCAAAATAATATGTATGAGTTTTTTTTCTATCCCTCATACGTATCGCAATGTCCACCTTCGGTGTTCCCATAGCAATTAACCCCACCGAAGTAAAATAATGAATCAGGGCTATGAACCAAAAAGCTTCAATAAGTTCGCCAACTCTCCATCAGGTGGCGAGCAACAACTGTTCTAAGACTTATCATCTCGCGCAATTACAGTGTTGCCATGTCTGAAGCCCTTCATCTTTCCCCACCTTTCATCTCTATACTATCCCTTTCCAAAGAAAGCAACACACTAAAATATAGGAAGTATTTCCTGAGTGTTGCCTCTCTTTTTTTAAAAAAAAAAAAAAAAAAAAAAAAATCAAAATTTTTGAGTTATGACATTATTGCAGTAAATGAGCGATATGTTAATCCTTGTTAAATTTAAGTGGACACGTGTTTTTTGTTTTTTTTTTTGATATTAGGGCCATTTCGGATTGATTCGGTGTTTTTCCGAATTAGAAATTAATGTGTACTGAATTAATTTGTTAACTGAAATACACCAATTTACACGCAACATTTAGAGGTACCCTAACATTTTTACTCATAAATGTTTAACCGTTAAACCGATCGGATCGAAAAGATTTCCTTTAATCTAGGTATAACTAAGCAAAACCGCTTGCGTGTACGTGGCGAATTTAGAATCATCAAGGATATTAAAGGATTAAATTTTTAAAAGAACATTAGTGAAATTTTTAATCGTGAAAATGTATAACCAATATTTTTTTACAAACAGCATATGTTCTCACCTTTCATTTGATACCCATATTTGTATCCTAAAATGAGTTCAAGAATTTTAAAATTTTTTTGAAAAATTTGAACTTTATAGTCCTTTTTAAAGGAATTTTAACGTGATGGCGAAAAACGGAAAAAGCAGTTGTACTATATGTTGTCTTTAGTTTCTCGTGCATACTAATTTTTTCCTAATTTTGAAAATTGTTGCAGGGTGTTATCAGTGATGCTAACTTGGTGCTTTTAGCACTATTTATAGTGCTTTTCGATGGTCCAAAACGCGGAAATTTTTACTCCTAGTGTCAAATTGTAAAAAAGCACTACGTTGTTGCTTTTGCAATATTTCGTTGGTGCTGCATTTATTGCTTTTTAGCCATTTTTGTTTATTACTATCAAATTGTAGTAAACAAAATTGTAAAGCCAAAAAAATTAACCAAAACCGTATATTTTGGTCGAGAAATGTTTAAATTGTGACACTTTCTAATATAAAACTATATCAATTGCTTAATTTTAGGGGTTATTACAACTTTTTTCATATTTGTTTAACTTATCATGTGCAAATTGATTAAATTATACAAACTTTTCAAAAAAAAATTTAGAAAATGTTCTGCTAACCATGTACTTTTTTACTCATGTACTTTTTTACTACTTTTTTAACAGAAACATACGTTTTACAACTTTTGTTGTGATTTTTACTCTCAAAAAGTTGGCAACTCTGGGTGTTATATATACCTATATCGGAACTTTTTTCATCGGGTAGTAAAAGTTTTATTTTAAAGATCACATTTCTCCGCTAGGAGGAGTTATTAAACTAAAAAATCAAAAAATATATGTTTTCTTGTTTTGGTAAAAAATGTACAGCGAAACTAAATCTGTAGCAAAGGGGTTAACATATTTTGGTTAACCTATTTCGGTTTTTATGGCATTTTTTAAATTTAGGAAGGTTTAAAAACAAAAGAACAGCCGATATATTCCTTTCAAACAAATATATAATATTTTTACATTTTTAATTTAAATATCTTTGTATTTCTTCTTTCTCTAGGCAATGGCGCTTTATATCCCATTTATTTAAATAGCTGGGTCCATGTCATTATGTACACCTATTACTTTTTCTCGAATATTTGCAGTGCTGAGGTTATGAAGAAATTTATTTATGTTAAAAAATCGATAACAATCATACAAATGATACAATTTTGTATGATTCTTGGACAGGCGGCTATTATGTGGTCCAATTGTAAAATACCTCTAATATTAAGATCTTATTACTTTTTAGTCGTCTGTGTTATATTCTATGGTTTTTATGATTTCTATAAGAAGGCCTATCAAACTTCACAAGCAAATAAATTATCAACTAATAAGTCAAAGTAAAAGATAATGAAAAAAAAACCAACAAAACAAAATAGGTTAAGAAATTTTTTTTTTCTGAATTGTTTATTTTATAAATTAGAGACAAAATTTTTATAAATATAAAAAATCAATAACTTTTTTATGTTAATGTTTAAGGTTTGTTTTTATTATTTATCACCTCGTTTTTTATATAATTCCAGTTACACTCAAAAGTGATAAGATAAATATAAAAAAAATATATATACATATAGTCGGTAGAAATTACACAGAAAAAACTAAAAATAAGTTTCAATTTCAATATTTTTAAATAAAATTAAAAATTCAATTAAATTGGAACCAGTTAAAGTCTTAATAATATCAATTTAACATTAATCCAGACATTAAAAAATTAGTTACCACTTTTAATTAATTTTGTAATTGATACAATGAAATATTTAATTGAAATTTAAAAAAAAAATTAATTAAAAAATAAATTGAATCAATTAAACATTTAATTAAGATCTTTTATTAAAAAAATAAAATAAAAAGAAAGTTAAACGCCCAGGTGATAAACTTAATGTATGATCATATATGATCATATATTGTCATATATGGTTTCATGTATGAGCATATATGGGTCCATGTATGGGCATATATGACCATATATTTAATGTATGGAATCATATATGGGTAAATACATGCAAAAGAAAAGTTCATATATGAATATGTATGACACCATATATGATAATGTATTGCATATATTGCATATATTGGTTCTCCATATATAAATTAATATATTATTCCATATATGGGCAATATGTTTTAATTTTTCATTAGATATGACCCTATATGAATGCGAAATTTGGTTATTTTTAACCCCTTCTCGCCACTGTACGATTTCCTAATAAAAATATTTAAAAGAATGTAGATTTTAAAGTTTCCATAATTTATAAAGACAATATAGAGAATGAGTTAATAAGATAAACGTTTGTTATGATTTTTATTTTAATTATAATATTGAATCAATAAGTTTTAATAGAGCTCTTTACGCAGTTTTTTGTAATTTATGTTTCAGTATATTTAAAACTTTTAATACTACTTCATCGGTAATACCTACTTGACTAATCATCCCTAACTTGACTAATCATCCCGCTTTTGGCGGGACTATCCCGCTTTTCAATATAATTTTTTCTCAATATAATTTTTTCTCAGTAGAATTTTTATAAAGCTAAAATAATTTAAAAACGTTTAACATATAATACATTTTGGATCTTTTTGATAGAATATATAAATTTTTGAAGTAATATTTGAGCGGTTCTAACTAAAAAATTACGAATTTATGAAAATATGTTTTTAAGACAATACATTTTAAAAAGCCCACTTTTTGAACCAAAATCCATTTTTCGCCATTTTCGCTTTTCAATATAATTTTTTCTCAATATAATTTTTTCTCAGTAGAATTTTTATAAAGCTAAAATAATTTAAAAACGTTTAACATATAATAAATTTTGGATCTTTTTGATAGAATATATAAATTTTTGAAGTAATATTTGAGCGGTTCTAACTAAAAAATTACGAATTTATGAAAATATGTTTTTAAGACAATACATTTTAAAAAGCCCACTTTTTGAATCAAAATCCATTTTTCGCCAGCCGAGTCCTGCTTTTAGATCTAAAACAGTGGGTCACGTTAGAATCTGAATATTCATATTCATCGCCATTAGTATCCGACTATATCTTCATCACCATCGACCATGAATTGTAATCATCGGCATCAACAAGATTTTATATTGCGCTATTGTTTAGTTTCTACTTTTCCAATGTTTTTAGTGGAACCTTTGTAACTATCAAACACAAGCATTTTAGTTAAAGTTTTTTTTAATAAAAATCTTACCAAATGATTTCTTTTGTCGGTTGGCTTGATTACTATTGTTATCTTCGTCAAATTATCCAATTTTATTTTTTTTTTTTTGAACAAGTTGGTTTTCCATTATCCATACATATTGTTATTAATTTCCATTAAATTCTTTTCTAAATTGTATTTTCTTAAAAAAATTCGCTTTGATCTATATATTTTTATTAATGCATTTTGAATTTAAAATGTATGAATTTATCTGTAACATGTTCTTAGAAGTATAATAGAAACCTTTTCTTTTAATAAAAATACACTATTTTTGATAAAAACTTACAAAATTGCTTTTTTATAATAATAATATATGACCATAAATGAATATTCATATATGGCCATATATGTCCATATATATCCATATACACTCATATTTCGGATCCGAACATATGTGGATTCATATATGAACTCATAAATGAGGCCATATATGACAATAATAAACATTTTCACATGGGCGGTAAGTTAGTAAAACAAATTAAATAAATTCTTTACTTATTAATAAAAGACAATTATTTTTCTTTCAGCTAGATCCATTTTTAATAACAGCAATAGTGTTCTGCCTTTTAATAAGTGGACTGATTGAACCAAATATGGAAAATAAAAATTTAATAAATTGTATGTGTATTTGAATGTAATTTATTTATAGTAATTAAATGTGCTAAAGTCCCAAAACTTATTTAACAAATTGTGAAAAGCAATCTGATGTAGGCGTGTCCCTATCCGGATTTCATTCCTGCCTAAGGAAATCTTCAGGGGACTTTGGTTTTAGAGTTTCTAGAGATATTTGTTATGTTAAATCACAAACTCAATGAGAATTTCTTGTCCTCGTCTAGGAGCGAGATTCAAAATTTAAAATATCAAAGAAAAACCAAAACAACAACAAAAAATTGTCACAATTGGCTTTGTCATCTTCCAATTTATTTTACATTCAAAGCCCGGTATTTATTTATTTTTTTTTGTTTTTTATTTATTAAATAATCATGAAGCCACTTAAGGCCAACCGATTACAGTAGATTTTCGACAGTTTTCATATTATTATCTTAATATTATTTAAAATTGATAGTATATCTATACTTTTACATTTATATTAAAAAAATGCATTTTCAAATTCCTAAATTTCCCTATCACGAATATGGTTCAACTGTTTTCCCCCATGAAAGTGGCAATCAATTGTGTATGTACCGAAACGGAGTAATATAAGAAGCGCTATAAGAAAATATTTCCTTAATGAATTATTGAGTATAACAAATTTTTAAATTGCGATACAGCACACAGAGAAATAAAGTGCCAACCGAATTGAAAAGTGTATTTTAATGGTAACAACTAATAAATTTAGTTAGTACAATGATATTTACATTAGCTTTCTGAATATATTGGGTGTTGCAACTAAAATTCAGTTGAATTAACCGAATTTTGTTGTGAAAACTAAAGTTCAGTTGTACCAACCGACTGCAATTCGTAACAATCGAAATTGAGTCATAGTAACCGAATTTCAGTTGGCAAATAGCTAAATTTTTCTCTGTGTGAGATAGCGAAAAATGCCTATTTTCGTACTCAAAAATTGAGTTCCACAGTCTGGTAACTCGAACTACAAAAGATAATGAGTGTAGAAAAACGGGCTAATAATAAAGAATGAGTTCGAGTTGAATGTGCAAACTCAAATCTTGAAATGAGATATTTAAATACTTTATAAAATAGAGTTAATAGCTTAATATTTACGTAATCCTTAAAGCTGCATCCCAAAAAATCATATACAGATGCCGACACGTGATCCCGAACTCGTAGACCATACACGATTCGATTCAAACATCTTTCTATTTTTGAAAAATATTTGAAGCATTTATTATTAAAGTCAACCGCTTTAGATTTTGAAATATTTAATGAAATATAGTTTGTGGCACACCATCTGTTAACGTTTAGAAGGTCCTCTTGTACTATTCTAATAAGTTCATTTCTTGATTCTGCAGTAGCTAGTAAGTGCAAATCATCTGCATACATGTAACCTTTTAACGAAGTCAAAGAGGAAAGAATATCATTAACATAAATCAAAAATAATAATGGGCCTAAAATAGTACCTTGAGGTACCCCTCTACTAGTAGTTTGGCTTGATGATCTATCGATACCAGTTTGTACAAATTGTGTTCTTTGTGTAATAAACGTTTCTACTAACCTACACGCAGTTGTAGAATATCTAAAATTAGAATAGAGCTTATAAACAAGCACTTCATGAGATATTGACTCGAAGGCTCTACTAAAATCTAAACTTATCATAACCGCCAAGTGATGATTATCCAAACTACTTTGAATTTCATGTAAAATACCAAGTGTGTGTGTCGTTGTGTTATGTCTCTGTCGAAATCCTGACTGATATTCCGATAAAAGGTTTTTCCTGTTAATAAAACCTAACATCTGAGAATTCATCAAAGATTCTAGCACCTTTGAGCAGATTGATACAATGTTTATAGGACGATAATCGCTACAACTAACTGGATTTCTTATCTTTGGGATAGGTAAAATCCTAGCTTCTTTCCAAAGTAAAGGATAAACCGATGTGGTAAGAGTACAATTAAATATATGAGTAATATGACAAATGATATTAGGCAAAATTAACATCAAGAATTTAAGCGAAAGTCCATCAGGACCAATACTATCCGAACTGATCCTCATGAATGCATTAAAAACTTCATATTCCTCAACATTGGCAAAAGAAAATCTATTTTCATTCGTGTCTGATTGTGTATGATAAAATATTAAGGGCGGGTTATCAATTGGTGATAAAACATAATAATTGTTGTATTCCTCCACATCAATATTAGAAAATCTGTTATTATTGGTTCGGGTCGCACCAACTCTCTTAAGTTCGTTCCAAACCTTTATAAAGAATATATATAACAAATGATATATTGTCAGGCTCATTCGTTACATCGCAACAACTGTTTGTACTAAAACTGGTACACTCCTACATTAAAAGGCTCTCTAACCAAAAAAAAATATTTTCTTATAACGATTTTATAAATTTTTTTAAAAATTTGCATATATTTTTTACCAATTGTTCGTTATATCCAGCATAAATTTTAATGGCTGAAGTCGGGACCCTCGTTTCTGCCAACACCCTCTCTTAATAATTACATTGAATTAGTGAATTATAATGAATTTGGAATTATGTATTATTATTACTAAAGCATGCTTACGAACAATTTTTTACATTTTGATTTCTCTGATTAAAAAAAAATGAATATGATGCAACAAACAAATGTATCAAAATTTATATAGCCATATATTTAATTGAATTACAATTTGATGCGAAAAATCGTAATGTATATAAATGAATTATATTACATAGATTTTGATATAATTTGATACAATTCAATTCAGTGAAAATACATTTTTTAAATTGAGTACTGGCGGGCTAGATATTATGGTTCGATTATTAAGAGCCCATTTTAAATTTAACGTACACTCAAAGGAAAAGTTTCATCATATTTATGACATGTTTCATCAATTTTCGTTCAATGTAATGTTTCATAGTATTTATGAAACAGTTCATAAAACCCAAAATCAATTTCATCATATTTATGAAATGTTTCACTATATAAAGGGTGTCCCAAGAAGAACGCAATTTTTAAATCTGGCAACATTCGAAGTGTCATTGTTTGATATTTGAACAATTGTTATTGTTTGCTAGTAGAAGGTACGAGGTTAGTAAAAATGGAGCGCTACACGAATGAACAACGCACTCTCATTGTGAA
The DNA here is from genome assembly GCA_021234595.1 of Delia radicum. Lineage (NCBI taxonomy): Eukaryota > Metazoa > Arthropoda > Insecta > Diptera > Anthomyiidae > Delia > Delia radicum. The sequence continues at coordinate 107,819,453 of CM037855.1, read as the reverse complement.
ATTGTTTTACCAAAATGGTGAAAGTTTTGCGGCTACAGTTCGCAAATTGCGATCAATTTGGCGAGGCCCATTTTCATCTTGATGGCTTCGTCAATAGGCAGAATTGTCGCATTTGGGGTGAGGAAAATCCTCGAGTGATTCACGAGAAGCAAATGCATCCTCAACGTGTCACTGTGTGGTGTGGTTTTTGGGCTGGAGGAATCATTGGACCTTTTTTTTATGAAAATGAGGCAGGTCAAGCGCAAACAGTCAATGGTGTTCGGTATCGTGAAATGATAACCAGTTTTTTCTTGCCTAGAATTGAAGAAATGAATGTGGAGGGCATGTGGTTCCAACAAGACGGCGCCACATGTCATACAGCCAGAGAAACAATTCAATTGCTGCATCAGTCATTTGCCGGTAGTGTTATTTCGCGTTTTGGAGATCAGAATTGGCCGCCTAGATCGTGAGATTTAACACCATTAGATTTTTTTCTTTGGGGTTTTTTGAAGTCGATGGTTTACGCGAATAAGCCGACGACGACTCAAGCCTTAAAAGAGGAAATTGGACGCTGCATTAATGAAATACCGCAGCATTCATGCAAAACGGTCATTGAAAATTTCATTAAAAGATCGCGTGCATGCCAGCAAAGCCGCGGCGGCCATCTGCACGATATATTGTTCCATACATAACCTCATTCTGTCAACTTTACGATATAATAAAGTTTCACGATTTTTTTTTTAAATATCTGTGTTTTATTTAAAATTTAAAAATTGCGCTCTTCTTGGGACACCCTTTATATAAAGCTTATTTTGTATTAGTTAGGATTTCATTATTTCTGTTTAGAAAAATTCATGGAGACCATTATATGGTCGTTATAATTCTGGTTGATTATAAAATGTTTCATCAATATTGATAAAATTGTTACATTGGACGAAAATTGATTAAACTTATTCCTGCACTTAGACTACTATGTAGGTAAAGACCATTGCACATGTAGTTAAAACATTTCAGTAAATTTAACTAACATTGTCATTTGTTTTTTAATGTTCAATAAATTACAAACAATTGTAGTAAAAATGAACCACATGTTAGTAAAAAATAAACAAACATTTATTTTTTAATTTTTTTAAATAAAAAAAAAACTACTGTAAAAAATTTAAGTAAAATCATAAAACAGTCATTTTATGTGGTTTGTTTTTTTTTAAATGAACTACAGGGTTAGTAAAAAATTTAATTTCTTCTACAAATGACTGACATTTACATTAAAAATAAAGAAACTGTATTACAACCCAAATAACTACATATTTTTAAAGCTGAAGTTCTCTGAGTGTGTTTCCTCTGGGTGTACAGTTAAATTTTAATTTTTTATGTTAAACTAAAATTTTTGGGGTTTGATATTTTAAATTGTGATGTTCATTTAAGATAATTTTAATAGATATTTCTACGAAAATTTTCGATTTGATATTAAAATTTTTAGTAGGGTGTTTTGGATTTTAAAAAAAAACTCACTTTTCCGCAACTTAAAAAACTTTTTTTATTGTTTTTACCTGCGGCTATGATTTGTTTGATCCCATATATTAATTTAATTCTGCTAACCCAATTATAAATTGCTTGTCTAATGACGTATGGTATACATATTGTAACATGCAATTAAATATTGTATTTTACTATATATGATGACATACTCGTACTTAACTATACTAAATTGTACAAAATTGTCAAAGTGACTTTTAAATCGCAAACCAGAGACAAAAATGAAAAAGATTCGAATATCAAAATTGTCCACCTGGGAAGCGAAATATTCAATTAATATTATTATATCCATTAAAAACGCTCAAAAACTTAATGTTATTAAAAGTTTAGACTACTCTTAATAATTTAAGAGACAAATCTAAGCAAATATTGCACACAAAGGTTAATCAGCGATCGTGAAATTAGCCTATTATGAAATTAATCAGTTTTAAAGATTCAAATTTGATACTCATAAACTAAATAACTGGTGGACATTTTGAACCGTATATATAAAGAAAAAAATGTGAAGGAATTAATAAAAAAAAATCTGACCCTGGGAATGAAACTGTTAGTAATGGTTAATTTGAAGAGTAGCATTATATTCTACTAATACTAAGAATATAGAAATAATTTAAACTAAGAATGTTTATAACAGTTTGTTTGTTTCTTAATAAAAATACTTTATGACAGTATTATTATTGTTCAGTTTTGCTCTGATTCATTATGACAGTATTATTATTGTTCAGTTTTACTGTGAAATAGGTTTAAACAGAGTTGTAAACCTAAGACCTCTCCGAACTACAACGAACCTAAGTTGTTGAGCTAAAATAATTGAAATTCATAAAAAAGTATTCAAAGTAACATAAATATGTCAAAAGAAATATTAGTTTTTAGATTTATATTAAAAAAAAAAAACTATAAAAATAATGTGTTCAAAACCAATAACGGTCCCTTTTGACGGAAAAGCGAAAAATCGCTTAGACTCGCAACAAATCGCAAATATTTTCTATTGTTTTAAATTTTTAGATTTTTGTGTTTTATTTTATGTAAAAATCTTGTTTGTAGCTTTGCATTTGATAAAGTTATGATGAACACAACATGTAAACATTTTTTCGTAAGCATTATTTATTTTTTATTAATATGGCTATTTAAAAATTGTAATAAATCGCATTGCAATTAATCGTGCCATTGATATGTCATTTGGCCTAGTAATTCTCAGGCGACACTCGACACAACTTGGAGGTATATAAAGCGCAACATCACACATCTAGCTCACAAGGACTTAGTCTGCCAAGGAAGTGTGCCGTTAGTAGGTCGCTTTCTTTAACGTCCTTAGATATCCTGCTATTATCCTTTTAAGGTCCTTCGTATCATTTACGTCCTCCAATTGTGGGAAGGTCATGTACGAGTCCTTGGAGTATCCTGTCATATCCTGCGAAGGTCCTTCGAAATCCTTGGAGTATCCTGGCATATCCTGCGAAGGTCCAATGAAATCCTTTATTTATTCTGCCGTATCCTGCAAAGTTCCTTAAACGCGATTTTCACCCAGGGAGTGTACCGCTTGTAGGTCGCATCATTCATAATCCTTGAGTTATCCTGCCGAATCCTGCGAAGGTCCTTGAACGCGATTTTCACCCAGGGTGTGCCATTCGTAGGTCGCATCCTTGAGTAACCTTAGATTATCCTCCTGTGTCGTGCAGACAACCTGTAAGTATATTTATACACGTAACCTTGGTTTTAGGTAAGAGACGAGCCCAAGAAGAAACACTGCTATTGTCCCGGTAGCACTGAATGAGTATTAGACCAGGTTCCCTTAAAGCATCAATGTTTACATCTGTCGAGTGTGCGCCTTGCGTAGGTTGCCTGCCTTTAAATTTGTGCCGTTCGTAGGTCACCTGGAGGTACTCGTCAAGTTTAAAGCGGTTTGAGTGCCGCCCATAGGTCGCATCTGTCGAGTGTTTGCCATGCTTAGCTCACCTCTCTTTAAGTCTGTACCGTCTGTAGGTCACCTGGAGGTATTCTTTGAGCTATAATCCGAATGTGTGCCGTTCTGAGGTCGCCTGGAGGTTTCTTTTACTTTTCCGATGAATACACAAACAACTGTCTTGTAGTAGCTGTAAAACTTTTTTGAGTGCACTGCGACTGGTAACGAACATTTTTTTTACCGATTTCAATTAATGTTTTCTAATAAAATAAGTATGAATCATATGTGCCAATTAAATACAAGTTGTTCAAATAAACGTCATATTATCTACACAGGTAGAAATTGCCAACCGTACCAAAAAAAAAATACTACTGGCAAACCACTGATATTTTTGTAAAACCCACCGCGTTAAACATTACCAAAGGTACAACTAATATTGAACTAGGAAAACACTATTTTGTTTGCAAAGCATATGATTTGCCAGTACCACCATCAAAATTCTTTGCCAATATTGTTTTTATTTTATTACACAGGCCTACAAAAAAAAATTTTTTGTTTGGTGCCGCTAATTCTATGTTATAATTTGGTTAATTAGTCCGCAAGACGTCTTGGTTAGCTGTCAAAATCGCGAAGCTACGTTCAGGTTTGTATCGATCGGTCATAACCTAAAAAATGTATTTTATTATACTTAATGTCATTATAGTCAATTAATTTCTTTGATTAAATGATAATATCGATATGCCGTCGTCGAGAAGGTGTTGTGTAAATAATCCAAATACATTTTGTTATATTTGTGTTGAATATGTAGTAAAAAAGTTTAGAAAACCTATAACAGATGCAGTGAAGAAGACATACGTTGATTACTTTAATATAGAGATGAATCTCGAAAACTACACGTAGCATTAAAAAAGTAAGTATCAATTTTTTATCAGGGTACCGAACGTACTTGAAATCTGTTTTATTTTTAGCGGCACCAAAATCATTGTAGGACTGTGTTATTGATATTATATATCACACATTAAATATTACCGAACTAAGAACTAAGGCCGAACTGTATTGCTATTTTTTAAAATTGTTTAATTATTCTTACAGTAGAATCGCGATAATTCGTACCCCGATAATTCGAAAATCTTCATAATTCGTAATAAACTGTCGGTCCCTTGAAAAAACTCCAATAATTCGTAATATTTCCATACATTTTGGTCCCCTCCATATTTCTTATTTTTTTTTGAAAAACAAGAAATGCAAGACCTCTTATAAATCGTAGTTGAATTGCTTAAAAACTCTTATAATTCTTAATGCACAAGCGAAATTCTTTAAAATAAAGGTTGAAAAAATCATTAGCTGCATATAGTTACTGTTAATTAATTATTTAAAGCATAATTTTTAATTTTTGTTTCACCTTTTAACTGGAGTAAAAGTTTTTGTTTTCTATTTCTTAATAAAATAAGAATAATAAATTAGTAAATATGTATGTATAAGAAAATATGTAACGATAACTGAAATTAAAAATCATTTAAGTTAAATAAATGTTTTTGTTTTTCTATTTCTTAATAAAACCCTTTAATTTGAAATTTTTTTTTTAATTTACCTCCTTAAAACGAAATCTCAATAAATCGTAAACCCCTCTAATTCGTAAAAAAAAATGCTGTCCCTTGCGATTACGAATTATCGCGATTCTATTGTATTTTCAAAATTAAATGATTTTAAGCTATTTTAAAAGCATTCAATTTTTTGAATTACCAACGTTATGACAACGTTGGCAAGTTTGCTCAAAGCAACGGTTGGCCACTGTTATCAATCAGATAACAGGTCAATAATGTCAAGTTTCTTAATCCCATGTTATGCCAACACATAACCGACAGTAGCCAAGACTTTGCCAACAACACTGTGCCGATTGTATATTTCTGCCTGGGTAGAGTCATGTTTGCTAAAAGTTTTCAAGTGAAATTGGATTCTAATCAAATAGCAATAAGTTAGATCTGTGATTGCGGTCACTTCAGTATTGAGTACTATCAATGTGCATTTCAAATGATTTATTTAAAATAACAAAAATATTGATATAAACATGTTTTAATTTTTATTTAAAAAAAACGCTTTCGAGATTTTATTTTCCAACAAAAATTTTACATGACCGATAAACACAGTAGCTTTGTGAAAATGACACTCCAACATCCTGGGACACGTAAACTTAATATTGGGGAGTAGAATCAAGTGATATACTCCGTTTTTATAGGTTAGGTCAAAATAAAGAGATATTTCAATTTTAAGTTTGCATTGACTCAAGCAATTTTTTGAGTGTATTTTAAGTAAAAGACATTAAAATCTTTCTTGAAATGACTTTATTTATTCGTTTAGTCCATTTTTAGGAGGATACAATTCATTTATATACAATCCGAAACGTTAGGGTAATTATCTTGGACTTATGCTGACTTCTGTTAGTTCAGTGTCATATGGTTCGAATTTTCAAATTTCATTAGAAAACATCGTCTCAAAATGGACGGCAATCTTTTCGTTAGATTTTGGTTTCGACATATAAACAATAAAGTAATTTCAAAAGAGATTTCGATGTTTCGACTAGGGTTCTTAACCCGGGAATTCCCGGGACGATTCCGGGGAAGTTAAAAAAACACTAAAACAGCAATGTTTGATGAATATTTTTTAAAAAGTAATGTTTAGCCATTTTTATTAAAAACTAGTTTTCAAATATTTCTGAATTAACTGTGATTGTTAATTTTAAATATATTTTACTCGTAAACGTAAACCATGTTTTATTCCTTTAATACGCTTGAAATTTAACAATTATGAAATAAATTGGGAAAATAAAGTGAAATATCTAGGCGTTTTATTGGACCCTAAGTTAAACTTTAAAGATAACATTCCTTATACAATAAACAAAATTACTGTATGAACTCATAAATAGGAACTCAATTCTCTCATTGGAAAACAAACTTATAATTTTTAAAGTAATTTTTCAATCCATCATGTTCTATGGAGCTCCAGTGTGGGCTAAATCTGCCAAATGTCATCTTGGAAAACTAAAAATATCTCAAAACAAATTGCTGAAACTTATTTTAAAATTACCTTGGCACTTTCCAACAAGAGGACTACATTATTAAGTTAACATGGAAATAATTGAACAAAAACTGAATCAAATTGTTGAGAAATTGAATTCCAGATGCCTAAATTTAGACTTTAATTATATCACAGAGTTGGTTCAATGAAATTTTTAAATGTTTTTAAAAGTTTTGTTTTAAATCTTGTTTTTTATAAAAACTTTTTTTCATTAACTTAACAATTATAATAATAAAACATGTATATATTATTTTTGTATATAGTATTTCTAAGCGGAAAAGGGATTATACCCTAAACTCTTAAAACTTATAACTTTGCAACTGTATTATTTAGTAATATTATTAAATAAAAAAAAACAAAAAAATTTAGCTTTTTCTTCAGAAAAATAAACTTGCACTGTAAAAAAAATTAGCGTTCACTGTAAATATTTATTTTAAAAATCCTGGGATTACCGGGAATGTTCGAAAAGTGTCCCTACTACAGGGAGTCGAAAAATGCCGGGAATTTGAAAACCCTAGTTTCGAATTATAATATAAATAAATAAAGTAATTTTGATGTATTTTACTTAAAATGCACTTAAAAAATCGCTTAAGTCAATGCAAACTTAAAATTGAAATATCTTTTTATTTTGACCTAACCTATTAAAACTGAGAATAACACTGAATTCTACGACCCAAAATTAAGTTTACGTGTTCCATGATTTTGGTCAGTCAGTTAAAAAATTGAAATTTAACTTCCAGTGTAGTTTAATGCTAAAGTATATTTTTTTGCCTAAAATTTAAATGCCTTAAGCGATCAAAATGACGAGACAGGTCGACTTTTCAACTCTATTACATATTGGCATTTCCATAGTCACTTACGTTACCAATATTGCGGTTTAATGAGGTGAAAAACAAGGAAAAATACAATATTTAGTACGTATATATATATTTTTTGTAGAATTTTAGGAACTGTATATTTAGCAAAAATTTGAAAAATTCTAATTTTTAGAAAACAATCAAGATATTAAAGAGGGTGACGGTTATGATGAATAAAAATATAATATATATAAAACGAAAACTTTTACAAAATCGCAAAACTCTGCGAATCGCGGTGCACTTTTTCGTTAAAACTATTTTTAATATGATTTGAAATATTTTAAGTTTGTTTTACAATTTCTGAATTAATCAAACTTTTTCGGATTTTCTTTAACAATCCATAGTGTGAAACGTGACGTTACGTAGCGTGATGTGACATAAATTTCCTATTAGATAATTGCTAGCAATTATTCAACAAAACAATTTTATTATGTATAAAAATAAAAAAAATAATATAGATTTTATGTGGTGAATTTATTTTTGGAAGTTTCTATGGAAAGCATGTAAATTAAATTAATCCAATTACACAGGACTAGAAGTTTCCCAGCCTTGATATTAGAATATACTTTTCAACATTTTTAAACCTTTAGTTAGAGATATCTCAAAAATCTGATATGATGGAGAAATTCTGAGGTCATATTCGGGTTCAGAAATATCAAATCTTTAGGAGAGTATACTCTGGGAATAGGCTCTTGACGTTTTTATATTTTGAATGCCTGCGTTTTTTGTGTGACAAAAGAGGGCTTGTTTTTAATTGTCTTCTATATCGTCTTGCGTTTTCCTTCCTTTTATTAGCTTAGGATTATCTATACAAAATATATATTTTTAAATATTTTATTACTAAAAGTAAAATATTTGCCAATGAAAGTCAAAAATTGATCGTTTGCTGATCTTTATTTGCTCCGTTTACATTTTTAGGAGTTAATTGTTGTTCTAACAAATATTTGGATATAGGAGTATTAGGGCGGGTCGATTTAAAAATCACTCAACGTACAAGGAAAATCGTATTCTAGGGATCAAAATAAGAAACTTTGCCGATGGAACCATACCTCTAAAACGAATGCTGATGTCCCGACTTTTGACCCGTAGGGTCAAATTTTGAAAAATCCCACTTTGACCCATTTAGCTCCCATAATCTTGGAGAGATTCCTCCTACATTCTGAAATATCAAAGTGGGCTTTTTCAAAATTTGACCCTACGGGTCAAAAGTCGAGACAGCAGAATTCGTTTTAGAGGTATGGTTCCTTCGGCAAAGTTTCTTATTTTGATCCCTAGAATATGATTTTCCTTGTACGTTACGCGATTTTTTGCCTCCCTACAAATCGACCCGCCCTAAGGAGTATACTTGCATCATCACATTTAAAGAATTAAATATTTAAGAGAAAATGTTACTGAAAATTAAAAATAAATTACCAAAAACATGAATGGAACTTTGCAATCCGTTGTATCATCATGGCAACTAAGATATGCTTTGGATTTTTAAATTTAATAAGATTTAACTTGTTTTCTTTAATAATACAAGTAAAAATAATTTTTTTTCCACTTTTAATTTTTCGGTCACGGTTGACCTTTCTATGAAAGTGCTCATATCCAATCTAAATTAAAATAGCAGTTTGTTTAGAAGCCAACTCTTGTAAGTACTTTAAAATCTGTAAATTTGACAGTGTTCAGTAAGATCATTATTAATGCTCTACTTCGTTCTTATCGGTGACCATAATTTTGAAACAAAAATCCTTCAAAACTTTTAAAACTACACATTTTTAAAACATTTTTACAATACCCTAAAAATATTCTCGAATAGTTACAGATACTCGTAGGTTGACCAAAATTTTGTTCTGACAAAATTTTTCTAATTTGTATATAGAACAATTGGCAAGCAAAAATATCAAAATCAGAAATTCCCCCACTTCCTCATAGCAATTCGTTGTTTGAATAAAGAGAGAATACAAAATCAGCATTCTGATGGTTTGATTTGTTTTTAGCCAATCAAAATGTTTGAACAAATAAGTACAAAATACCCTTTCTCCAAAAGAATATACCCTGGTGAAGATGTTCATATATAGTCATATATGGTCACATATATGGTATGAATCCATCCTTATGAATCCATATATGGCATGAATCCATCCTTATGAATCCATATATGTTCAAATCCGAAATTTGAAGGTATATGAATATATATATGGTCATATATTATTACTTTTCCTACATACGTTTATAAGAAAATTCATTTTTTAAAGTTTTTATCAAAAATATCTTACTCATAAATTAATACATTTTAAAATCAAAATGCATTAATAAATTTAAAAAGTTTTTTTTTTAACAAAATACAATTTGCGAAATAATTTAATGAAAATTAAAAACATGGATAATGAAAAACCAACTTCTTCCAAAATACAAAAAAATACAATTTGGTGATTTAGAAAACAATGATGACGAGATAACAACAATCAAGGCAACCAACAAAAGAAGTCCGCATACAACATTTGGTAAAAAGAGCTTTCTGCTTTGGTAGTATACTTCTGAATTTTATGAAAAAAAAAACATTAACTAAAATGCTTGTGTTTGATATATGGGTTCCACTAAAAACATCGGAAATGTGGGAGCTAAATCAAAAATCATTACTAGAAACAATAGCGCAACCGAATATGCAGATTTTGATGGTGATAATTACGATGGAGAGACAGAATGGGCATCTGAAACGGAGTCAGGTACTACCGATTCAGAATCAAGCACATAAAATGCTGGACTGGTATTTCTTAAGATTCAAGTGAGATATCTTATATTAACTAAAACAACTTTTATGCCTTGTATGCCTACAGTAAACTCAAAAAAATAAGTTCGTAGAAAAGTTAGTAAAACGTTTGTAAATCAGGTATACTATTTATCAGCAAATTTTTTGCTAAAATTATGTTTTCAGCTAAAATTTTAGTTATACTGGTTCAGCACTAATGTTTTACTAATATTTTACTAATGTTTTACTAATTAATTTTTAATAGTGTGGACAACAACCAGATTGAAAGATATACACAGATATAAATGTCGCGGCATGTCAAGATGTAGTAGTCACGAGGAAAATGATACTAAAAAGTACAACTCTAGTAAGATACATAAAATCATACATGTAAGATTTTTGTATCTTTTTTTCATACATAAAACAAAATTGTGGATTGAAACAACTTAAATTTTGCACTGCCACTGTCTTGTGAAAGTAATTGTCTATTAATTAAATAAAAGACAAAATAAAATATTTAAATTTAATAAAGATTAAATTTGTATATGTAAACTAAATGTTTATAGAGATTAATAATCTAGTGTTGTCAAATTGCAAACAAATATACAGCAGATAGACAGACTAAAGCGAAAGACACACATCTTAGGTAGATACATGTTATATTTTGTTATTTTTTCGTTTCGTTTCTATAAAAGATAGCATAATTTAGACAACCATTGATGTAAGTAGTTGAAAGATAATTATGTTTATGTTATATATAATTATTGCTATTTTTCTTTTAGATATTACATTAATTCATGTCGCCAGTGTGGCAGTATGAACATTATTATATTTTGTAACGTATTGTAAATTATTTTTAAAAGAATCACAACAATATGTTTTATGATTTTCAGCAAATAAATTAACTAAAGTATAATTTTTCTAGTTTTTTTCAGTCTACTAATATTCACCAAAAATTTTATTAATTTTTAGCAAGGGTTTTTTAATTTCTAATATACTAATTTTTTTTATGTTTTTTCGATTTTAGTATTAGGCTCATTGAAATCTTAAATTGTATGTACGTTTTGACGGAATTGATACAGCGCACATTGGGTCAAAACTATTGAATTGGTGGCATCAATTAAACCGCTGACTTTATGTATATGATATTGGTATAAATAGAAATATAAATAGTACAATCTCTACACTCAAAAAAAGTCAGAGCAACATTTTTGCAATTTTTGCTGAATTTAGGAATATTTTTTTTTGCTGATATTAGCAATTTTTCTGCAATGATCCTCCCACCAAAATGTTGCTGACTTTACAGACTTTGTTTTAGTGTAGATTTTTAATTCGTAAAAATATTGAAAAATTTTTGCGAAAATTAAAAAAAAATTACAAAAAATAATAATATTTATAACAAATTTTTTTGTAAAAGGTTTACAAAAAAGTATTTATAACAAATAACAAAAATAACAAGTTTTAAATATATGTTAAGTATAAACATTTATTGATAAAGTGATGTATTACTACAAAAATCTCTAGAAGTAGAAAAAAGGTATTCAAAGGTTTATCTCGGAACGTTATTCTGCCATATACAATTTTTTGCAAATCGCTAGTTTTGGATATGTGAGACCATATTAAAATAATTGTTTTCTTGATAAAACACATCCGAATAGGTTCTTTCTACTGCATGACCATTTATTAAGGTCAATTGCTAGGATAGCGATAAAATTCACTCAAACTCTAAAACTTGAGAAAAACAAGAAATCCACTAAATAGCGGATTTATTTTACAGGTTTGAGAATCAAATATGCACCTCAAATAAGAATACAGAGGTTGTCTTTACATTTCAACAAAAAGGGGTCGGGTTGATTGCATTTTAAAAGCGATATATGAAAAACTGCATTTACATGCTCCAAACTTTAATGTCATTTTGTTGAAAAACTGTACCATAGATCGAAAAATAAAGTACGTCATTGAAATCAGCGTTCCTGAAATATATGGAGTTTGGTAGTCATAACTTTATTAATTTTTAAAAGTTATGAATTTGTCTAACTTTTATGAATCAGAAATTATTCAATTAATCCATATCGTTGTCTTATATTCAAACGTTGTCTAATATTCAATCTACTTCCATACAAATGTTCAGGAGATTAAAAAACTGTTTAATTTGATCAAATTAAAAATATTTGCAAACTGACCTTCTACAATATTAATTAAAAAGTGCTACTTAATACTACTTGTAATACTTCTTTATCACATATCTAAATTTCATTAAGATCGGAGAGAACCCATAGGGAGACTCCCCTAGGTAGTTAATTAAAACTATTGAAATGCAATAATTTGAATAAGCTATTTAATAAAATACAAAGATAATATAAAATATTTAAAAATAATGCAATTAGCGTTATATCCAAGCATTTTTTAGTGTTAATTACTTCGTTAAGAATTGGAAAAATGACAGTTGCAAATGTTTTGAACGCTTTAAATTCGACAATTTCTGTAAATATATATTTATTTATTTTATTTATTTATTTAAAAAAATTCATTTTGTAATTTGTAAGCCCAATTGGCCAAATAACAATAACAAAAACAATAAATAAAGTTGAGAAAACAATAAATAGTTAGTAACTAAAAGTCATTTAAAGAAAGAAAATCAAATAAAAGCTCAAATGCAATCTCCACTGTATGCAGTAAAAATATACATTTATCGCAAAATATGTTAAAATATGCATTGACTAGGGTTTTATAAATTGACTTTTTTGACTTTTTGGAAGTCGAGTTTTTTCTGATGAAAAAGTTGAAAAGTTGACTTTCTTCTAATGAAAAAGTGGAAAAGTCGACTTTTCGACATTTTATTTGTCATATATTTATGGCTTAAAAGAAAAATCAAGTTTTAGTCGATAACATAATAGACAAGTCATTGTTTCCAACAAAATCGTTAAATATGACATAAAACCCAAAAGTCGGAGAAAAAAACTCAAAACCAGTTCAAATCCTATAAAAAGTTCCGATTTGGATATAATGGGCCCAATTGCAAAAGAGCAGTAAGGGTTTTTGAAAATAAATTGTGTAGTTCATGGGGCGGGATTTCCCTGAAATGCCCAACATTTTTCAATTCCGAAAACTGATATGGCTTATATAATTTGTTTCAATCGGATAGTTATTTATATACAGATATACGAGGGTGGATCAATAAGTCCGTGACTTTTCGAACTTTCCTCGTAGTTATATTAAATGCAACACTTATCCCATCAAGTACCACCTGTTAATAGACTACTGTCAAGTTTTGAGCCAGTTCCGTCATTTACTTTGCGTTTAACAACTGTCCAAAACATACAACTTCGTGGATTTTTTTAAAAATGGAAAAAAGAATTTCTAGTGCTCATTAAAATTTATTTTTTGGGAAAAAAAACCGTCAATCAAACCAAGGAAAAGCTTGATAAATACTATGGGGCCTCTACAACATCGATTTCAATGGTAAAAAAGTGGTTTACGGACTTTCGTTGTGGTCGCACAAGTACAAATAACGCTGAACGTTCTGGACGGCCAATTGAGGTCAATACACCCGAAAATGTCGAAAAAACACACGATATGGTGTTGGCCAATCGAATAGTAAAAGTGCGTGAGATTGTTGATGCCATAGGCATTTCATGTGGCAGTGTGGTTTCGATTTTAAATGATCAGTTGGGTTTAAGAAAGCTGTCTGCAAGATGGGTGCCGCGTTTGCTTTCAATTGACCATAAACGTTATCGTGTGACAAAGTCAAAGGAGTTTTTGCGGCGTTTTGTAACTGTGGAAGGCCAAGGAAAGTTTGTCGGCCAATAAGGTGATGCAACAGTTTTTTGGGATACACGCGGGATAATCCACATCGACTACCTTCAAAAGGGAAAAACAATAAACATCGAATATTATGCCAACTTATTGGACCGATTTAGCGAGGATAAAAAAAAAACGACCACATATGGCCAAGAAAAAAGTTCTTTTTCATCAAGATAATGCACGGGTGCACACGTGTGCAGTCTCAATTGCAAAATCATATGAATTAGGTTACGAATTGGTACCTCATCCGCCATAGCCCCCAGTGGCTATTTCCTAAAGAAATGGCTCGGTTTAAAGAGATTTAGCTCCAACGATGAAATTATTAATCAAACAAATGCATATTATATGGACCTCGAAAAATCCTATTTCTTGGAAGGGATACAAAAATTGTACAAAAATTGGACTATGTGTGTTGAGCAAAAAGAAGATTATGTTGCAAAATAATTTTTTTTTTTTGAAAAAAAAAACCGTGTATCATTCAAAAAGTCACGGACTTATTAATCCGCCCTCGTAACAACAAAAGTCCAAAAATAAAGAAAATTAAATGTCGAATATAACCGTTAATATCTGCGGTGTTGGAAGACCTAAAGTGGAATATAATCTCTTAAAGTAAAGCTTCAAGTCTTAGCTACAATTATATACTACTTATTTCATAGCTTTTCAAATATCGAGAAAATGGGAATTGTTTGTAATTTTTATAATTATGACGCTTAATAGAACTGGAATTATTATATCTCATTAATGGGACTGGAAGTATTATGTATATATGAAAGGTGTTTCAATTAGCTTTCAAATGATATGTATTTTGTTTTGATCCGATTATAAATGTCGAAGATACAAAGAATTTTAAATCAAAACTTTGTAGGCCCATAACTCGGGAAGCGGGGGTCGCCGACAAAAAAACAAAAACTGTAAATTAGCTGCATTACATTCGAGGCCATACTTGGGTATTACTACGTGTAATGTAAGAAGAAGCGCAGGTTTGATTCTTACAGCCGCAGGTTGTTGGAAAATTTATCATATAGAAACACTCTGACAATTATAAGACACAAATAATAATATAATTTATTATTTAAATGGAAAATCACTGATGACACCTGTCCATTATAAAAAGTCAGAAACTAGTCTAGGCTGATTTAAAAATTTATAGCCCAGGTGAAAATGTTCATATATTGTCATATATGGCCACATATATGAGTTCATATATGCATCCATATATGTTCGGATCCGAAATTTGAGCGTATATGGATATATATGGATATATATGGTATTATATGTCCATATATGGCCATATATGTTCACATATTATTACTTTTCCTACATGCTCATATAAAAAAATTAATTTTTTTTAAAAAATATTGTATTTTTATTAAAAGAAAAGGTGTCTATTATACTTCATGTTACTGATAAATTCATGCATTTCATATTTAAATTGCAATATAAATAGTTTAAAGTGAAATTTTTTAAAAAAATACAATTAGGGAAATAATTTAATGAAAATTAATAAGAGTATGGATAATGGAAAACCAACTAGTTCAAAAAAAAAATTAAATTCGATGATTTAAAAAATGATGATGACGACGATAACAATAGTAATCAAGCCAACCGACAAAAGAAGTCCTTTGGTACGAATAACAAAAACTTGTGTTTGATACACACAAAAATATCGGTGCGAAGTAATTAGGAGCATTTCATTTAATAAAGCTTTTCACAAAAGGCGTGCGAAAAATCGGGACTTTGGTGCAAAAAGCGTGATTTATTTTAAAAAATTAGTAATTTCTTGATTTGAATCGCTCAAATATTACTTCAAAAATTGATAGTATCTTTGAAGTATTACAAAAAAAAACAGTTTTGGCACAACAAATGATTCAACTTCGATTCAAATTTTGAAATCCTATTTCTGGCTCCGAAGAGGTTAAAAATTAAAACAATTTCGTCCTCAATCAAATTTGATCAAAAATTAAAACATATTGCCCATATATGGAATAATATATGAATTCATATATGGAGATATATGGCCTACATGAAGCAATATAAGAACCGATAAATGCAATATTTTATCATATATGGTGTCATACATATCTACATATGAACTTTTGCTTTGAATGTATTTACCCATATATGCTTCCATACACTACATATATATTCATATATGCCCATACATGGAACCATATATCATCATACATGAAATCATATATGAAAATATATGATCATATAAGAATTTTTTCAGATGAGAGTGTTTATAATTTTTGGAGAAAAAACGTGTATTGTTCTTTTTAACCTCAATCTTTCTAAAATAAAAAAAAAAAAATGATATTTTTAAGCTGCTCAGCATTAAAAGTTTTCTATTGATTTGAAACTAATCCGAGTTATGACCGTAAACTACAGTTTAGCCTCAACTTTTACTTAAAAAAAAATGTGGACTTTTGAAAAAACGGCAAAGTCGAATAGTTGAAAAGTCGACTTTTAAAATTTTTACAAAAGCCCAAAAGTTGACTTTATGTTGGAACTATATAACCATAGCATTGACAAATCGATGCCATTTTTTTCTTTTGCAAATTTGTGGATTCGCAAGGATATTTGTATAACATTGTCCTACAGCTAACGCCAACAAACATGTATTAAACATGAACTTACGAGCCCTAATAATGATATTAAAAAAACAAAAAATGTTTATAATAAAATAAACAAACCCATTGTTTATCACTAATAGACTTGTTTATATTTATATGTGGATTTTTCATACACAAGCGCCGGTAGTCGTCATTAAACAAAAAAAAAAAAAAAAAAAAAAGATTGATAATGGAGTACAAGTAAAGAATGGAAACATACCGTATAGTAAGATAATAAGCCAGCATTTTCATCCAAAACAAAGAAACGATATTGCCAGCCCTTCATGACATTTGTCCATTTACTCAATGTACCCTCCATGGTACCGGGAGCACCGATAGTAACAGTGGTGGTGTTAAGAGCTGTAGCAGAATTTGATATTGAAGATGTCGTAGCGGCCATGATGATGAGTCAGTCAGAAGTTATTGTTTAATAAAATAATATAAACAACTGGCAATTGTTAAAACACTTGTGTCTTAATTGCAGACAAAACGAGGCAATAGATTTAATTTATTTTTATTATTTTCGTTCACTTTTGTTGGTTTTCTTGTTTTTTTTTATTTTTAAGAAATATAATAGAATTGCTAATGTATTTTTCTTTTAAATACTTTTCTGTATTACAATTGTGTTATTGTGTGATGCAATTTTGTTGTAATTTAGATTTTTTAATTTGAATTTATTGTTTAACTTGTTTATATTACATAAATTATGTAGTATATTTTGATCGATTTTTTTTTCTACTTTGCTTCTTTTTTTGTATTTTTTTTTTGCACTAATCTATGGAACTCTTTTTTTTTTTTTTTACTGTTGAGACATTTGATAATGACACTACACTCTTTTTATTGCGTTTGTTCTTGCCTATACTGATATTAATTTTTTTTTTATGAATAATTTTGTTTTTTTTTTAATTTAGTGTAACTATATTTATGTTGTGCATAGTTTTTGGAATACTTTAATTAAAAGTTAATTTGTTATGAACTTTTATTTGTATTAAAACTTATTAATTTGCAATTAATTCTTAATAAAACTGATAAAATTACAGAAACAGAAATAATTTTTTTTTAGAGTCGAACAAAAAAACTGCAACTTTGACAGCTGACAGTATGATTTTTTTTTTATAGTGCTGCCATATGCAAAGAAATGGTAATAGATTTTAAGTGCTGCCACATTATTTTAAATTTGTTAAATAAGTTCCGTTCGATTTGTTATAATAAAAGTGGGCTCTCTTAAAAGTAAATTAAATACGTATTTTCAGGTATGCCACTTACAACAATTTGTGAATGGAATTTGGTAAAAAAAAATTAGCCTTAAACAAACACACAAAAAATTTCTTCCAAGAAACTTGTAACAAATAAACTAAAAAAGCCACGTTCAAACCTAAATGCTATACTAAAAAAGATCTCAGTTACTGGAGCGCCGGCCCCAAATCGTCGTATGAATATTGGTGAGACCTATAGACCATTTCTGGCCAAATTGAGTTACGAATTGATTATATATGATTAATGTCTTCTCTTTCTAAATCTTTAATCCGTTTTTATATAACTCGTATCAATTAGGAGATATCCAGCCCCATAAGTGCTGCGTATCCATATTTTTACAAATTTCTTAACATTGGTATGGTGTATTGACCACTTTTTGGCCAATGAGTCAAACTTTCTATAGAAAAATAAAAACATTATTCGTCAGTCTTGGTTTGACACATTTGAAATAAGCAACGCATATAAAACAAAAAACAATAAAAAAGTTTAAGCATTGGTTTGCACTATGACAACCTAGTTTTATAATGGTTAAAAGAAAAAAAAAACTTTTGCCTACTTGAAAGAAAAACAATAAAATTGTGATAAAAACGGCTTATAGGCCATGTAATAAAAAAATCTTTTTTTAAAAAATTGTTAATAACTCTGGATACTCAGTGCAAAAAGGTGTAAAAATTAACAATATTGTTTATAATAAATGCAGCTATAGATATAGCAAACAAAAAAGAAAACCTATCTTGTAGAAATTTAATAATTTTGTTGTAAACTTTCTTTATCGTTTTTCTCGCAAAAATGTTTTTGGTCGGTGTGGCTCTCCAATAATCAATCGACGAAATACTATTGACAAATTTTAGAAAATGTCTTTAAAAAAATATATTTTTGGAAGAAGCCCAGGTAGAAACATGCAAAGGGGCCAGCACTGGCAAAGCAGAAGTGGTATGAGCACTTGATACCAGTGATTTGCCAATGACCAAATTATAACACCGTTCAAAGTTGGTGCTGATGATTTACAAAGCTTTGGGAAGGCACTGGGTAAAATAAAACTCAAGTGCCTCCTTGACAACCAAATACACAAAATGTAAGAGCTTTCCCAACGCCCAAATGATAACACCGTTCCACGGTGGTGCCAATGTTTTACAAAGCGTTGGGAAAGCATGCAGAAAAATAAAAATCAAGTGATTTCACAGTTTTATTATTTACAAAGTGTTGAGAAAACACACAAAAACTAAGAAATCTTGTGTTTTTTTATTTAATTATTGCTACTAGCAGAAAAAACTGGGGGAATATTTTCGAAGTGCTACATAAGTTTCAAGTTAGTTTACAAAATTCTTGTAAAATATATACAACTTTGTGTTAAAAAAAAATACAAGCCTAGTAAAACATTTCTAAAAAATGCACATATTTTACAAGAAATTTGTAAAACTAACTTAAGTTATGTAGTTGTACAATTAATAAGCACTTTGTTAATATTCTCCCAATTGTTTTCTGCGTGTACACACAAAACAAATCTAGCGGAACATTTTTCAAAAAAAGGGAATACTATTACCAAGTACAGTAGGAGCATTTCCACTGAGTAAGAGTATTTCCAATGATTTGAAGAAATATATAATGACATTTAATAACAAAAAAAAAACTTGGTAATTATTTCTTTTTTATTTTATGATATTCAAGCAAAACATGTTTATAATAGTTCTACTTCGTTTGTATACAAATCCTTTATAGCTTAATAGATTGTCCATTTTTTTTTGGATTTAAAATGCAGCTTTTTTAATTTGAGAAGTTTACACCTAAGTGTAAAATATGTGTTTTGCCATAACACATACTAAAACTCTCTATTCCATTACAACAGTTCTTTATTCTTTTCCACCCGCTTTGGCAAAACACATGTTTTTCAACCTAGTGTGAAGTTCTTTATTCTTTTCCACTCGTTTTGGCAAAACACGTGTTTTGAAATTTAGTGTGAATGCTATTAACATTTAATACATTATTAATACATTAACATTTATAACAAAACATGTTTATAATAGTTCTACTTCGTTTGTATACAAATCCTTTATAGCTTAATAGATTGTCCATTTTTTTTTTGGATTTAAAATGCAGCTTTTGTAATTTGAGAAGTTTACACCTAAGTGTAAAATATGTGTTTTGCCATAACACATACTAAAACTGTCTATTCCATTACAACAGTTCTTTATTCTTTTCCACATGTTTTTCAATCTAGTGTGAAGTTCTTTATTCTTTTCCACTCGTTTTGGCAAAACACTTGTTTTGAAATTTAGTGTGAATGCTATTAACATGTTCGTCCGGCATGCAACGTTACATTACAGACAAAAACAAATCAGCTGATTCGTCACGGAACATAACATACAAACTAATACACCATTGAGGTACCTCTATTGACAAGATCATATTGTTGTTTATTTTGATTTTTCTGTAATAAAATTAAATTTTAATATTATATAAATATGTCAAAGTTTCTTTCAGCTTCTACAGTTTTTTTAAAATTTTTAAATCTATTATTAGTATTTAAAAAGTTTTTTCCAAATTTACTGCTTAACCCTTGAACCACTAAGACTCTTTACAGACGGTCATCACTTAAATCCAATTACAGGAAAATTTTAAAAATCCCAGTGATTTAAGGGTTAAATTAAAAAAATTCCGTTACTTTTGATTTATACTACCATAAAATACAACTGTGTGTACGAAAATATTCTCTTAAATTTTAGTTTTTTTTTTAGCTAGTTGCAATCACATGTGATTTATTAATTGTTTTTTGTGGACGATTTAATTTGGAAAAATTATTCAAGTTATTAAATAAATTTTAGAAAAATTGTTAGAAAAGTGTTTAGTGGTAATCATTTCATAAAATAATACTTTTAAATAATTGATATATAACCACTAAAGGTGTTAAAATTAAATGTGAAAATTGCAAAGCTGGTGCAGTCTCAACTTTTGTTAGTGGAGAAAACATTATTTAAGTTATTTTGATCGGCTTTGAGTTATTGTTGTTGTGCTTTCAAAAGCTAATTAAGAGTATGTTTACAATGAAAACTAAAAGCGAAAAATGATTACCATGCAGTAGCCCATTGAGTTTTTTTATTTACAACATGTATTTGGAAAATATTTTCGCCTTTAGTGTTAACTTTTAAAGTGTGGTAAAATTGTTTAATCTAAAATAATATGAAGTAAATATTACAGAAAATTAAGAAAAAAAAGTATATAAAGAGTAAAATATTAAGAGTATTTTACATCAATGGCCTCTTTTTCAATATTAAAAACGTGTAGTGGTATAATAATATATAATAAAAAAATAAAGAAATATAATATAAAAATATTTGTGGCATTAAAAAACATACCAATATGACCAAAGATGTTCCTGGGATATATTTTCAAGGTAAGACATTTGCCATTATTTTAACACTTCTGTCCTGTTTAAAATTATATCCCATCCCATGTTATGTTTGTTGGGCCAAATTGACCCAATTTTAAAATCATTAAAAAAACATACTATAACTTCTTTGTAATTCAATTTTCAAATTTAGGACACTTTTAAGTAGTGATAATAGTAAAAAATAGTAACATTAAAAAGGAAACATATTTCAATTCTTAAAATTTTAAAAACTCGTTCTTTTATTAAAAAAACTTAATAACTTTTGAATGACTACTCTGAACCAAAAGCAGCGGCGAAATAAACTAAAGCCCATGTTAAATTGATAAATGGGTGATCACCGTACAACCAACACAAATTGTCCGTTAATTTAACACGTTAGCACTTTAGTAAAACAAAAAAAAATATGACCCCCTCTGGAATTAAAAACAAACAAAAAAAAACCGAAATTGAAAATGAATGGAGCCGGAGCCAAAAACAGAAACGCGTATTTACATACAAGTGTGGATACTCAAACGAAAGGAAATTTCCTCACGGTTTCAAGTTTTTTTATTTTTTTGCAGATTCAATAAACGTAGTCCGAATTTTAGTAAATTTTGAAAAAAGTCCTCTAGTATGTCAAAACCCCGGTTTCGCTGTGGAAAGTTTTTCTGTTTAACAAGCTTTCCGCGTAGCCGGCCTTCGGTTGGGGATTTTTTTATGTGATAGACAGTTTAGCGGCTTCGCTGAAGAAAGTTTTTCGGTTTAACAAGCTTTCACCGCAGCGGGAAAGAAGTTTTCTCCTATGTGATAAGTGTAGGGGCTTCCCTGAGGAAAGTTTTCCTTTGTAAAAAGCTTCCGCGATTTTTTTCAAAAAAAATTTTAATTTATTTTTTTGCAATCTAAAAGTACTTTATTTTACTTTTATTTTGTTTAAGCATTTTAAAATTTACTTTAATGGCCTTAGTTCTTTATTTTATACTATTTTTGTAATTTCCCTTCATTTGAGCACCGCTTTTACATATAAAAAAGGTTTTGCCATTTTTCGCTCCTCTCCTAAAGGCCCGATGAAAAAAGTTCCTATGTAATCATATACAACTTGATATCATATTAAATATATGCTTATATGTATATGGGGCAATTAATTACGATATATGTTCATATCTTATACTTAGTTTAGGAACATTTTTTAATATGGCGTAACCCGAGTAAAAAAATTATACTTAACGTTCGCCACTCAGCGTCACATATATGTGACGTTTACTTAGTTTAGGAACATTTTTTAATATGGCGTAACCCGAGTAAAAAAATTATACTTAACGTTCGCCACTCAGCTTCACATATATGTGACGTGGGTGTTTTCAAAAAAACTCATGTCACATATATGTGTCGCATATTATTAAAATGTTTTAAGCTTTTATTTCACGAAAGTTTGTAGGTAGTAATTTTCTTGTATGTTTAAGTCTCTGGCAAGGTGTCAGATATATATGAGTGTAGTAGTATTTTAAAATTTCGTTTTTTGACACATTTTTTTTTGTTTGTGAGTCTTTTTTGAAAGTTCGAAAAATTGGTGAGTGGCGAACGCTTTAATATGAAAACATATGATCATATAAAAGAGCATATATATCAATATGTAATAATATTTTCAAAATGTTTTACCAAAAAAATTCATGTATAAGCACATCCAATCATGTATAACAAAAATACCATTCTGAATTTTATAAATGATAATACATTGTTGATAAATTTGATTAAATTTTTATAAAATTAGATACAACCCAATACATAATTATATATAATGCAAACATCAAAAACGTCTTCTGTCATTTTAGACATACTTATACATATATAATCCAAAACTGAAAAAAATTTTCTAAGTCAGTTTCTATATAACTATATATAATGAAAAAATCGCAAAATATTTTAAGAAAATAGTTTACAATTTTGCGAAATCGATTTCCATTTGAAATGACAAACCCTCCAGCAAAATTTTTTAGAACAGATTACCTATGAACCTGTTCTAGAACAGCTTATTTTACCACCGTTTACATTGGAAAGTTTCTAGAACAGGTTCGTGGGAGTCAAATTGTAAGGTTTCACTGTCCTAGAACCAGTTATATAACTGGTTCTAGAACCTGTTTTAAAGGAACTTGTTCTAGTTTGTTGGTAAAGAACCTATTACAAATAGGACCAACTCCATATAAAAAGAATCGGTTGTAAAACAGAAATTATAAGTTATTATAATACAGTATAAGTTATTCTGCAACCCGTTATTTGGATTCGGCCATTTTAATATTGACAAACATTTTTTTTGTAATTAAATTAAAATTAAGAGTTTTGTTTAAAACGAAAATTTGATGTCCTAAAAAATTATAAATAAAAGTTAAGTTATTTACAAATTTCAATCAAACATTTTGTGTCTTGAACCCGTTTTATGAAGGTCAAATATAGGTTACTAAATATCTTTTAAATTAAGTATATTTGGATTATTATGTATCTTATTATATCTAATTGTATCAACTATAATTACATGTAATTATATCGGAACAAAACTTAAATGTAATTGGATAGTTTTGTATTAAATTGTATCTATTTCAATATAATTAGATCCAAAGTGATACAATTTACTAGAACCATTTTTCGGATCAAATTATATCCTCTTATATTTGCGGAAAATATTGAATTATATATAATTTTATATAATCTTTGTTACTCGGGAATATATCATCATTGTATCATGGTTATTGTATGTTATATATTAGCATATCTTGTATATCTGATCATTAGATATAGATCTATATATGACCATATATTCTACCATATATGGTACAATAATCAAAACAATTAATCAAAAATAATTATATCACTTTTATATAAAATCATAAGGTCAATTTTTTTTTGGCACTAAAAAAGTTAAAAATGGCATTTAAAATAGCACGAAAAAATGACACAAAAAAATGGAAAAATAGCAAAACAGTTGAGTTCTCCTTAAATAACATCTGAACTTTCATTTATAGAGAGTCCTTTTGTTTCCAATTTGGTGATGCCTAAACAATGCCATTCGAAATTACTTTTTATATAAGCTAAATCAGATTTATTCCAGGTTTTTGAAATACCAATTTTGCATGGAGTATAGACTCTGCACCATTAGCGTACTAAGCGTATTTAATACGTCACAAATTTCATCATTTCGGATATATTGATTGTAACAAATTTTGGCGTGATATAGCCAAAAAAAGATATCAAAATTATAAACTAGATAACACGACACTTATGCCGAGTTTTTAGGATGTAAATTATCTTTAATCTTAGTTTAAAGCAGTTTGTAACTGGAATTGGAAATTTGTTTATTTTGCTTTATTTTAGTAAAGACCGAAATTCTGAATTAGAAAACGATTCTCCGTCAAATGTTTGTTAATAAAATTGGTGGACAAATTTTTTTGTCGGTTTAGCTAAACGAAGTTTAACTGACATTCCAAAAACTAGGCCTTAAATTTTAAGCTTACCTTAAGAAATACTGCTTTACAATTAGCAATAAGTGAATTTACATCTTCAAAATTTAAACGTACAAAGTCTGCTACTCTACAATCTGGCAATTTTAAGGTAAAATGGGTATAAAAAACATTTTTATAGAAAATAATCTAAAAAATACTGCAAAAAGCTAGAAAATGGCATTTTATGGCAAGATGGAGCAATAATGGCATTTTTTTAAAATAATTGAAAAAATGCAAATGCGGCAGTTTGTGGCAAATGCCGAAAAAAACTTGCCCTAATAATCATATATTGCAAAACGTATCACTTATATATTTTTTAGCACCGTTTATAATTAGAATATAAATGAGTTACAAAATTTACTGCAAAAAACACGAGAAATTAGGGTTTTTTGTTTTGTAATGATTATTAAATTTTTTTTATTAAAGTACTAAAACAACGTTATAATTATTAGGTGTCAAACCAAGGGACATATAGACTTAAAAATAACCAACGTACTCAACATATGTTAAAATTTATATGCCAACTCGTTTTAAGAGAAACAGTTTTTAGAGGTTTTTTAATGCATATTTTTTAAAAAGCTAATAGAACAACTTTTCAATCGCACTTTAGTAATTTTAGTACTATATTTTCGCACTTTTAGTAATGTTTAGTACAATTTTTTATTTTAGTAAAATTTTTTACTATTCTCATTTTACAAATTACTAAATTTTGCACTAATTTTTGTTGCTGATTTTAGAAAAATATTTTATTAATTTTTTAGAACCAGTTGCCAAATTTAGCAAAAATTTTGCTAATCACCAAAAAAAAAAAATGTATATATTTTAGGCAAATAAAATTTTTAATACAGAGTTAAAATTAAAATAATGTTCATCTGTTAGGAAAAAAAGGGTAAATAAAGGATTGAAAATGAAAGTCGATTTATTTAACTTTTTTAATTTTTATTCTGTGAAGTTCTATTGCATGTACTAAAATTTAGCAAAATTTTTTTTTGCTAATTTTAGCAAATTAATTTCACTTTGCAGTTTACTGAAATTTTACTAAAATTAAGCAGCGGCTACTAATTTTTTCTAATAATTTAAATTTACTACAACTCAGCAGACATGTGTTGCTAAATTTAGCAAAAAACACCTCAAGGCTCAAAATAATTAAATTTCCCGCAATAACTGCAGCAAAATGGTCATTATAGATTTTTTTCTTAGTGTACATTATGGAAATCCAAAAACTTTTTTTTAAATTCATATAAATTATTATTTCTTTTTGCATTTGAAAAACAATACATTTTTATTAAGTATTAAGTGATGGCTTTTAAAAATAATTAAATTCCAAGCAAATTACATGGAAAATTCCAAGCTAATTGGTCTTTCCAAGCTAAAAGTCTGATGGGTTCACTTTGCTTGCTAATTGAGTTTTAAAGGGCATAAATGAAAATCCTTATGAAGAACTGTCCGTACTGACAGTCTGGTAAAACAAATTTGAGCAAACAAGTTTCGTTGTCGTAACTTTAGAATTGACTTGTATTGCAGTTTCCTGCATTCTAACTGAGGAATCTCGATGATAAGAACGCCTAATGACTGTCCCACTGTTGACAAAATTGTTTACGAGCCTCATTTGCGTGGAGAAGTGACCCCAATCGGCCCCAAACCCTGTTTAGACGGAAACCAAGGTTTACTTAAAGATTTACTTAGATAGTACTGCACAATTAAAACTTTTGTTTCATTATCGCAATCGTTCATCTTCCTTAAATTGAAAGTCCAATCAATGAAACCCAAAAAAATGGAACCGATTAATTACTCAGAAAAAAATTATTACATTTTTTTAAACAAAATTTTGTGTTAATTATTCAAAACTTATACAGAGAATACATTAAGCAAAACAAATTAATTTTAAAATTTAATTAAATACTTTAAATCATGCAAATTAATTTATTTAAAGTACCACTGTTAACACTTTTTTTTCGAAACTATCTTAACACCATGCGTACACATTAGAAAATCAAGTAGAAACAACATTAAATTAAATAGAAACAACTTTGAAATCAAAGAAAGTTTGTTTTCTATTTAGTTTAAATATGCTTCTACTTATTTTTAAAAACCGGAAATAACATATACAATGTTGAAATATTAATTTAAATACGAAAAAGTTTATTTTAATTAGAATCATATTTACTTTAATACGATTCATACTTAATTTAAAAATTTTCGTTAAAAAATGAGATATTAATTTAAATATGAAATAATAATTTATTTAAATATTATTTTGGATTCTAAATTTTCAAGTTTAAAAATTAAATAGTTGCTTAGGTCCACTTTAGGCAATATACTTCCTATCACTGATCGTGTTTTGTGGTCAACAAAATAGTTGCTTTGAATAATCTGAAATTGCTGAAGTACTAACTAGGAAGATTTATCCTGCCCTGTTAAAAATTGTCGTATATGGATCCATACATGAGCATACATGCTTCATATATTTCCACACACAGCCACACATGACTCATATATGTTCATATGAGTTATCAGATATCGTCATATGTATGCATTAATGAAAATTGAGGTAACATTTACATATATAATGATACATGCCCCTACATTTCCATACATGGTCATATGTATATATTAACGAAAATTGAGGTAATATTTACATGTATAATCACATATGGTGGTATATGGACATGTATGACCTCGAATGACTTCATATATGAGCATGAATTATTTTGTATAACAAGGACGTGTAAAGTTTGCTGTTTATTTATGCTTCTTGAAAATTTTGCGAACAAAAAATTTGATTTTCTTCCTCGCTATATGTTGTTTATTTTTCGTTTTTCCTAGCGTTTTAAATTTATTATATGTGCCAACATTTCCCAGATTTAACATTATTTTTTAAAATTAATATTTAGTTGGATTACAATAAAAAGTACTGATCTCAAAAACATTTTCAGTTTTTTTTTTTTAATTTTTTAATTAAAAATTGTGTCAAATTATATATAAATTGATAATATTTGATAGATCAATTTTTCGGATCAAACTATATGAGATTAGATCCCATGAGATTAGCTTATGTATGCCATTTTTCGGATCGGATGAGATGTGATGTTTAGTTATATTTGATACTATATATGATTATATCGGATCTTTTGTCATCGTTGTCCTAAATTTACTAAAATTGCTCTAGTTCGGGCAACGTTTATTTGATCTGACTAAAAACTTTCATATTTGAAACCGTGAAGAAAGTTCCTTTCGTTTAAGTACACACACTTATATGTAAATGCACGTTTCCGTTTTTTTGACCAAGGGGGCCTATGGGGCCCAGGTGCCACTAATTTTTAATTTATTTTTTTATTTCAGATGTAGCCATGTTTTTTGTGCACTTTAGCCACAAATTCATTTAATCAAATTGAATAATTATTTTGTTGTTTTAACAATGCTCTTTATTCAATTTAACAATGCATTTTATTTAACTAATTAATTTTATCGATTCAATATTAATTTTTAATATTATATTTCATTACCATTTTATATTTTATAAATTAAAATTTTTTTAAAAGTATACGTCTTCACAGAGAAAAAAAATCATAGTTAAAGTTTGATATAATTTTTATTAAAAATAAAAATTATGTTTTTTCGACCTTTAATTGTGCAATGAAAATCGTAGTTAAATCAATAATTATTTCATATTTAAATTAATATCTTATATTTTACTAACATTTTTAAATTAAGTATGAATCTTCTTAAAGTAAATATGATTCTAGTTAAAATCATATTTTTTGTATTTAAATTAATATTTCCACATTATATATCGAGGGCTTATATTCAAGGTCCTCTATCTTAAAAAACGGAACATAGAGCATAAAAACTGTTTATTAAATGTTTTTAAAATTCTATGTCCTACAATATTGTTTTAAAGCGACTACTGAATCTCATGTATAATTTGTTTTTAAAATTTTGAATTATTGACAAATTTGTGGAATATGGACGATTTTGCATTTTAAAAAAATGTATGTGTAAAAAAACTTTTATTAGATAGAGGGTTTTGTAAAGTAATAAAAAAAAAAGCAAAATAGAGAATTAATTTATGTCTTCCGTCAATATTTTTAAATTTTTATTGAAGGTAACAGCTATTATACAACATAAGGTGAAAAAAATAATAATAATTGGTATTTAAAATCGAAATAACTTGAAAATGATGAACAAATAACATTGTACTTCTACTTTTTTTAACCTTTTGTGGAGTTTGTCTTTGATATATTGTCGTAGAAAAAATGGTATTAAGGCGGAATTACCTAATGACTATCTGGTCTATCGTAATAATCTCAAATAACGCTTATTTTTACTCATTTTTCCTGAGCAATCGAAGGGAAAATTCAGGTTTAAAATATATTCAGCGGTTTTTGCTCTGTTGAAAATGGTGCCCAAAATCAGCGTTTTCAGCCGCAGATATGCGGGGAAAAGAGTTCAAAAAAAAAAAATTATGCCATTATTTTTACTGATGCAAAGAGCTTCTAAAAAGGTATTGTATTCAAAAATCAAAAACAAAAATTACGAAAACGAAGCCTAATAAGCATATATGATAAGAACAATTTTTTATCGGGCTATATTATTTTTATGAAACTATTTTTGATGAAACTTTTTCATAAGGCGTGCGAAATTTTTAATAAATAAAATTAATTTTTTCATAAAATTTTATGAAAAATTGCATTAATTCAATGAAAAATTTAAATGGACGAGTTGCAGTAACACTTCATAGATCTAATGCAAACAATACTCTGAGTGTACATTAAATTTGGTTTCACCAATTTTTTTTTATACCCTTGTCAGTGTTGCCACTTCATGTGTAATTACACATATCATGTGTAATTTTTCGATTCATGTGTAGCCCATGTGTAATTGGCTGCATGTGTAATTCATGTGTAATTTCAAATTTTTACGTTTTTGAGCACTTTTTTTATATTACTTTGTTGTTTAAAACAGTTTCCAACACTTGGTTTAAAAAAAGTATGTACGTCTCTTTCTATCACAAAACATTTTTCATTTTAACGAATAAAAATTCTTTTGCACAATTGTTTGCATTACAAAAGAAGAATAAAGAAGAATAACGGACTGGTGTTCATAAAATATTATCCCCGCCATTACAATTATGTGTTAATCGTGTTTTAGAGCAATATGAGTCTTTAAGAAGTTTTTTAAGACTAGAAGTTTTTGAAGATCCCTCCAAGACTACTGAATCGATGTTGCAGGCATTAGATGATGAAAAAACCAAAATTTATTTCGAATTTTTATCGTATGCCTTAGAAATTTTAACTTCATTTAATATTCTTTTTCAATCAGAAAAGCCAGTATTGCATAAAATGAAATCCGAAATAAAGCAAATAATGCAAACTTTTTATTCAAATTACATAAAATGGATGTTTTAAAGTCCCAATCCTTATGGGAAATCAACCATTCAGATAAAAATATATATATAAACGTTAATGATATATACATTGGTGTTGGTGCTCATGAATCTTTGACGACATGCTCCAATTATGAAAAAACAATTATACTTCAAGATAGTCGGGAGTTTTATATAGAGACAATTCGGCAAATAAAAACAAGATTTGATTTTAGTAATGATATTTATACCATTGTGGATATAGTTGATCCAAAAATTGCACAATCTTTTCAACATCAATCATTGTATTTGTTGAAAAAAAGATTTCCTTCCTTTAATATTAATTTGCAACAACTTGATAATGAATGACGACAGCATGCACTTTTAGATTTTAACAAATTTGAACTTTATAGTAATATGGATCCGGAAGAATATTGAAAAAAGGATTTTAAATTAGCAAATTCCTTGGGAGAAAGATTATTTTCTACTATGCAAATAGTTATTAACTATATTCTTATTTTACCCTTTTCAAACGCTGCAGCAGAACGAATATTTAGCAATTTATACAATTGTACTCGTAAAACAGATTTAAGAAATAAACTGTCATCTGATACCATTTCATCGAAATACCATTACCATACCATTTTTTACGAAAGAAGGAATTCATAGAAATGGTGGGCCAAATTTTGAGCCTACTCAAAACATAATGAACAAAAATTGGAAACTTTAAATATCTCGAAAACGGAATTTAATTTCAATATAAATTTAATCTCAATATTTAATTTCTTTATTTTTAAGTTTAAATTACTTTATAAATGGTATAGGAAATAAAAAAATCGTTAAGTTTTTTAAAAATTAAACAAAAAAAGTCATTTTTTTGAAAATTCAAACAAAAAAAAACGTTATTTTGTTTCAAAAAGAAAGCATGTGTAATTTGTGATTTCATGTGTAATTTTGGCACGATCCATGTGTAATTTGCGATTTTGTTGGTGGCAACACTGACCCTTGTATATGCTGCAAATGAAACAAAAACAATGTTAGAGGTGAAAACAATTTTTGAGGTAAAAATCTTTTTTGGATTAAAAAAGAAATTGTATGGTGAATAAAAAATTTGTGGTAAAAAAAAATTGAGGTGAACTCCCATTATTATGCACCTCTAAGCGTCTGTTGATAAAATAAATTTCAAAAATACCTAAAATCAATTCAGACAATCAGCTTACCGGCTTGCTTAAGACAACAAAATTATTTTTAATACAAATATATTTCATTGGGCGAGCTTATTAACTGATTAACACAACTAAATTACTTTTTATAAAAATGTATTTCATAGTCCTTGCTCACCCCATAAAACCACAGTGGGAGAAAAACTTCACACATAACATATACAGTTATTTTCAAAGAAAATTTAAAAAATATTTGAAAAGCAATTCGGGCAAAACGACTTTTCTTGTGTCTAAATAGAATATTAATTAAACCGTGTAATATAAGATTGATTACAAATTTTATATTTTTTTTAAATCGCTTATCTCATTCAACTGAAATAAATAAAATAAATTTTAATACACATTCCAAAAAAAATAAAATTTTATTATACACCAAAAATTTGCTTAAATAATTATATACGTACTAAAAATTAACAAAAATAATTGTATAAACTTAAAAATAAAAATACACTCAAAAAAAGTTAGTAACGGCAGTAAACTTTGTTGCTCAAAAAAATAAGTTAGTGAAATGTCTTGTAAATCAAGTATACTATTTTTCAGGAAATTTTTTGCCAAAATTATGTTTTCATCTAAAATTTTATTTATACTTATTCAGCACTTAACTGTTTTGAACTAATGTTTTACAAATGTTTTACAAATATTTTACTAATGTTTCACTAATTTATTTTGGTAAAAAATTTTTTTGCTGATAAGCACGTTAATAGTGTGAACGACAACCAGATTGAAAGATATACGCAGAATGAATTAGATGTCGCTGCATATCAAGATGTAGTAGTGACGAGGAAAATGATACTTAAAAGTATAACTCTTGTAAGACATGTAAGAAATCAACCATGGCAGATTTTTGTATCTGTTTTTCATACATAAAACAAAATTGTGGATTGAAACAACTCAAATTTTGTGTTGTGTTAAAGTAATTGTCTATCACTTAAATTAAAGACAAAATAAAGTATTTAAATTTAATAAATATTAAATGTGTATTTATAACCTAAACTTTTATAATGATTATTAATGTATTGTGGTCAAATTGGCAATTTGAAATTGCAAACAAATATACGTTTAGTTAGACAGACTAAAGCGAAAGACAAGGCCACACATTTTTTTTTTTTTTTTGTTTTTTTTTAAGAGAAGCAACACTTAGGAAATACTTCCTATTAATTAATGTGTTGCTTTCTTTGGAAAGGGGATAGTGGAGAGATGAAAGGTGGTGAAAGATGAAGGGCTTCAAACATAGCAAAAAAAAAAAAACAAAAGGTTTGCATATGTCATATTTTGTTATTTTTTTGTTCCGTTTCTATAATTATCTAAGGAATTTGTCTGTCTTTAAAAGATGCAATCAGCCATTGATGTAAGCAGTTGAAGGATAATTTTGTTTGTATATAATTATTTCTATATATTTTTAGATATTACATTAATTCATGTAGTCAATGTGGGAGTATTTTGTATATATATTTTGTAACTTATTGTAAATTATTTTCGAAAGAATCACAAAAAAAGTATAATTTTTCTACAAATTTTTTGATTTTTTTTCAGTCTTCTAATATCAGCAAAACATTTTTATATTTTAATCAACTGTGTTAGCAAAACTTTTACCGAATCTACTAATTTTGTTGCCAAGCACCCTTCTGACTAAAATTTTGCTGACTCATCAACATTTTTTGCAGACTTTACTAACTTTTTTTTTGAGTGTACGATACAATTTCAATATTTGGCTAAACACTATAATATTAAAACTAGTGAAGTGAAAACGAAAAATAAATTCGTTTAAACTTAAAGTGATTCTATGGGTTGAGTAACCGTTGTACTAGTAAAGTAATCGGATAAAAAACAACGATAAACCACATACATGATGCCGAATAACCACATGCCTTTGAAGAGTTTATCAACGCACCACATGCTAAAAAGGGGTTAGGGATATTTATTAGAAAATAAGTTTGAAAATTGAGTAAAGAACACTTACATTTTCATATGTCTTCTAGCGGCTGGTATCGATTCATCTGATTCCTTAAGAATAAAACGTCTGGCACATAATACACAATTTGTAAAATATTCAACCAAATCTACATCGATTTTTTCTATGACATATGTTAGACGTTCCTTTTTGTTCATTAATTTTCGCAGTTTCACCGCTTCTGTATTATCGAAATTCCACACATTATTGGCATAATATTCGAATACTTCAAAACCTTTAGAAATACGATCTTGGACTCTCATTAAACTGTTAAAGAGAGACAGAATAATATATAGAATTATAAAAAGAGAGATAGAGAGAGAGATAGAAAGAAAGAGATATATGTATAGAGATAGAGAAGGATAAATAGGGAGAGGCAGAAGTTATTTGAAAAACAATTTTTAAAAGTAATTTCATCAACATTTACTTACACCGGTGGATAACCAAATATTCTCAATAATATATCAGCAAATATAGCCGGTAACCAATGAAATAGTAACATACAAATCCAATGTACAATGTAATTCGATTTCATGGAACCACCTGGATACCAAGCCACTCCATTAAGGGGAACACGATTTTCAATAACCCAACGACCCAATTCGATAATTTCAGCCCATGAGACTTTAATATCATTAGAACTGGTCATATGGGCTACACGATGTGTGGCATTTTCTTTGCCCAATGTTAAAAAACGCCAACTAGCCACTAAAATACCATTAACAGCGACATCTACTGGCAAGAAATCACCAAAACCCGAAGAATTACAATACATAGTACGTATAACACCTTTGCCGGCACCAATCAATAAACCCGTAGGACCATTAATATTATCAGTCCAACCGGGTATGGGTTCACGCCAAATGGGTATAACTATGGAGGGTCTTAAAATAAGAGCTGGTAATTCGTCGAATTTCTCCACTACCAATGATTCTGCCAAAGATTTTGTGTAGGCATAAGTATTTGGTATATCACCTAAAATTTTCTTTTCAATCATATTAACCTCGTCGTCCGTTAACCACTCACAGGCGTTCATAACTTTGTGAGCATCAGCTGGTGGATCATAGGGTCTCTCGTATAAAGTCTTAGCATGTAAATGACAATAGGCGGTAGAGACATAGGCAAAGAAATCCAAATGTTTGAGAGTGGCTGCTAATTCCAACATATATTTTGTGCCTCTGGTATTCATAAAGACGGCACGACGTAATGGTTCATCGAATCTATTAGGAAAGTGGGAAATTTGAATACAATTTGGAACTGTTTGACACATTATGTATTTCAACTTTTACCTCACTGTGGCTGCACAATGATAAACTATGGAAACATTGTTGCATAAAATTTCTAAATCTTCTTTGGATATACCCAAACCTGGTAACATAACATCACCATGAATAGCTTGCACTTTACTGAGAATGACATCTGCACCGCGTTGTTCTTTCACCATATCAAAGAGCTGGAAAAGAAAAATATATATTTTTTAATCTTGTTTTAAGTGTAAACTTTAAAAATATTTTAATTTTCTTATAATTTAATAGTTAAAAACTACTATCAAGTTAGTAAGTTAAATCTTAAGGTTTCAAACTAGGTCCACATTGATGCGTAAATACTTTTTCCATTTTAGTCTATTTCGCTATATTAAATATAAAAAAATTAAAAGGAAAAAAAAAACTCAAACGAACCTGCTCTACAGTTAGATCTGTAGAACTCACTGCAAACCAAATTTAAAGATTAAATACGAGTACACATACGATGTCTAATTTTTGAAATTTTTGTCAGTTGTAAAGAGTGCTTTCACTTCCGATTCACCTTTTTCAACTTAACTTAAGTTTCGTTTTTGGAAAGCGATAACACTCACATGAAGGTTTTGTGTGGAGATATGTCATAACAATTTAAGGATTGTAGCCGCAAATTTTTCGGTTATAACCCTCAAACCAATATTGATAAATAGTCACAATCCCTAGTCAAACATTTACATGTTCCTTATGGTCATTAATATCGTTTTTCCAATGGGCATGATCGCCATTGTGGGGATAGTCATAACCCCAGTAAAGTTTTTCTCCGTAGCTGAATTACGGCTTTAGGATTTTGTTCTCTGAATGTCTGTTGCCGCAAAGTAGAGCTTTTCTGTCCGTAATGATTATGGCCTGTCACCGTTTTGGGCTACTTATGTAGATTCCAAATGTTCTTCTATTTTTATCTATATTATTTCTTTTTGAGATATCGGTTACTTTTCGAGTCACCTTGAAAATTTTCATGTAAAAGTTTCACCGATTGTTAACAGAGATGCGGACAAATATATTAAAAAAAAAATGGTTCAGGCAACTGCAAACTTTGTGTAACGTAATCAAAAATGAATTTTAATTTGTTTTTGTATTTGGGGCTAGCAAATTTTCTAAAATATAACTAGAGTTTAACGTTAACCACAGATATTTCCATACATATTTGACATTTATAACACTCCGATCTACCTGAAGAATTCAGTATCCTTTATGTAGCCCATCAGTTTCCCCAAGTTAGCAACCCTCAACCACTTTAGTGACAGTATGATGTCCCATAGCCAATACCTCGCCCTGTTTTCCCCAAAGGCAGAATAAAAGAACAGGTAGTGTTGCAGGGTTTCATCGTCCTCCACACTAGCCCTACAGTCACCCCTTCACATTCGTGAAAGCTCCGACTTAAGTGCTGAGTGACCCTTTAGGATTTCCGTCAGATTGACCAGTTGCCCCTTCCGCAGTCTTTCCCTCATTTGCTTCTTCACACTGAACATTCGTAATGCTCCCTGTCACATATCTCTCTGTGCATGTTGATGATTGTTATGGTCACTTAAAGTTCTAAAATTTAAGGTCTCACCCTAACGAAACATGCAAATAGCTACAAAACTAAGAAATGCAAAGTTTTGGTACAATCAAAAGATATTTAGAGGTGGCCTAACGCTGCTGAAATCTTAAAAATATCGATTTTTTACCTTTTTACATTTTGTTAGAACCTGAATACCATTACTCAGCCTGTCTCAGCCAATCCTCATTTTAAATTAATTCTATGATTTATTACTTATCTTAAATGACAAAAATCATAGAAATCGGTTAATCAATAATAAAGTTATAATTTAAAATATCTGCTACAGTGTTTTTTCAAATCAAAGGAACAAATTTTAGTGGTTATCAAAGATAAGCATTATGCAGGAAACGGTATATTGAAAAAAATTAGGAGGCACCCTTCCCAGATCTTATTACCAATTTTTTCTTCTGCTGACTTATTAGCGGATCCATCTATAATTTATAATTATTCCGGACGTAAAAGTTGTTATTTTTAAATCAATGGATCAGATTTTTTGGATAATGTTAATAAATGGAATTTCGACGGGAAACTAATTGGCACACCACGTTGTGGTGTAATGGTAAGCGTGTTGGACTGTTACACAGATGGTCCCGGGTTCGATTACCGGTGACGACAACATCAACTTAGTAAAATAATATGTATGAGTTTTCTATCACTTATATGTATCGCTGCGCCCACCTTCGGTGTTCCCATAGCACTTAACTCCACCGAAGTAAAATAATGAATCAGGGCTATGAAACAAAAAGCTTCAATAAATTCGCCAACTCTACATCAGGTGGCGAGCAACAACTGCTCTAAGACTTATCTACTCGCGCAATTAGTGTTGCCATGTTTGAAGCCCTTCATCTTTCACCACCTTTCATCTCTCCACTATCCCCTTTCCTAAAAAAGCAACACATTAATTAATAGGAAGAATTTCCTGAGTGTTGCTTCTCTTTTCAAAAAAAAAAAAAAAAAAAAAAAATAATAGACCTTCATCATTTCATAAAAAAGTTTCATAAACTTTGTAAATACAAACTTTTGCTTTTTATTAAAATTTTTACTTTTTATTTGAAATTTAGCAAATATAATTTATACTACATTTAAACTACAACCAAAATTTATTTAGTAGTTTTAGAGAGATACTCGTATTTACTTGTGAAATTCCACACTAAATGAAAAAGCTTCGTCATATTTATGAAAAAACATCATAAATATGAAGAAAAACTTCATTGATTTTCGTCCATACTTCCACTTCATAAATACGATAAAGCTGTTTCATAAAAGGGCAGTTTGATGACAGTCTTCTTCATATATATGAAATGTTTCATAAATATGATGAAATGCCTTATAAATGTTATTAAATATTTCATAAATATTACGAGGCAGTTTCATAAATTTTTACTAAAAAACGTTTTACTAAACGTTTCATATTATATACTGATTACTGTATTTTTACTGATTACTGGAAAAAAATAAAAGTAACCAGTATTTTTACTAATTAAAAAAAAAAAATACTGGTTACTGCAATTTTTTTTCAGGTTTTAATCAAAAACCAAAAATTTTCAACAACTACATGCTTTTGGTTGTAGTATAAAGACGTTTTAAAACTCGAAAACTATAAGGAATTATTTGAAACTCTCAAACATCAATTAAATATTGTTTGATGTATTCTTAATTTTAAATATAATGTGAAACGTTTATGCAACGTTTCATAATATTTATGAAACATTTCACAAAAATGTATAAAACTTTCATATAAATTTGTGAAACTGATTCCTCATGTTTACGAATTATTTAATAACATTTATGAAATATTTCAAAAAAAGCTATGAAACTCCTTCATCATATATATGAAATATTTCATAAATATGAAGACGCTTGTCATCAATTTGCACTTTTATGAAACAGCTTCTTCATATTTATGACGTGTTACATTAGACGAAAAACAATCAAGTTTCTTCGTAAATATGATGAAGCTTTTTCCCTGAGTTCACTTGCCGGTAGGATGTGCTTTTCCAAGATTTTATTAGCAATTTGTTGTCACTAAGACGTACACTCAGGGAACTTCCGATTTAAAAATATGTTGTTGTTTGAATTGTTGTACAGTTTCTTTATTTTTAATGTAAATACAGTCATTTGTAGAACAAATTTAATTGTTACTAACCTTGTAGTTCATTTAAAAACAAACCACATCAAATGACTGTTTTATCATTTTACATTCGTTTTTACAGTTTTTTTTTTCTTTGTTATTTAAAAAAATAAAAAGGTAAATTTTTGTTTATTTTTTGTTAACATATGTTGCTCATGTTTACTACAATTGTTAGTAATTTTTTGAACAGTAAAAGCAAATGACAAATGTTAGTTGAATTTAAAGAAATGTTAGTCGTCCTTTCTGCAAGTGAAATTTCATTTGTTTTTGACCGCAATTGCTGTCATCTTTACCTACATAATATCCTTAGTGTACTAGCTGATTTAAGAATTTTTCCAAGATTTTATATCCAATTTGTTCTCTGGAAGACGTACACTCATAAAAAAAGTTTGTAAAGTCAGCAAAAATTTTGCTGAGTCAGCAAAATTTTAGTCAGGAGGATGCTAGCAAAAAAGTTGCTAATGTCAGCAAAATCTTTTGCTGAAAATCAGCGAGCTGATTTTTAGCAACAAAATTTGTAGATTCAGCAAAAGTTTTGCTAACACTTAGTAGATTAGAAATAAAAAAGCGTTGGTAAAAATTAATAAATTTTTTGCTGAATTTTAGTAGACTGAAAAAAACGCAAAAAATTTGTAGAAAAATTGTAATTTAGTTAATTTATTTGCTGAAAATCATAAAACATATTTTTGTGATTCTTTTAAAAATAATTTACTATAATAACGAAATATAACAATTTTAATTTTCCCACATTGACGACATGAATTAATTTAATATCTGAAAATATATAGAAATAATTATATATAACATAACAAAAATTTTCTTTCAACTACTTACATCAATGGTTGTCTTAATGATGCTATGACGAAACTGCCGAAGATAATTCTAGAAACGAAACGAAAAAATAAACAAAACAAACGAAACGAAAAAAACAACCCTGTTTTTGCAATAAGAAAAAGAAACCATACAAATCTACCTAAGATGTGTGTTTTTGTCTTTCTCTTTACTCTGTCTACATGTCTGTATATGTTTTTTCATGGTTGATTTTTTTACTTGTCTTGTTAGAGTTGTACTTTTTAATATCATTTTCCTCTTCTCTACTACATCTTGACATGCCGCGACATCTGCTTATCAGCACATTTTTTTTTAGCAAAATTAATTAGTAAAACATTAGTATATTAGTAAAGCATTAGTATAAAACAATTAAGTGCTGAATAAGTATAACAAAAATTTTAGCTGAAAACACGATTTTAGCAAAAATATTTGCTAAAAAATAGTATACCTGATTTACAAGACGTTTTACTAACTTTTCTACTAACTTATTTTTTTGAGTGTAGTTAAGTAAAAATTTAAATTTTAAAGTATTTTTACCAAAAAATAGATTCAACTAATGTTATATTGAAATACTTTGCAGAATAATTTCGCCGGTTAATGATTGATGAATATAATTTCTACACAGAGAAAATTTAATTTATAAAGTGTATAAACAATTTCTTAAAATTAATGAAAAGTTTATTACTTTTAACGAAACTAGTTTAAATAAGATATTTTTCATAAAATTTTATGAAACTTCGATTAGAACGCATTCCAGTTGATTCTGGGCAAAAATACATTAATTTCATGCAGGGAATTTTCTCAGTATATTATCCGACCTAACAGTTGGGTAAAAAAAAATTAGTGTATCGTTTTTTTATGTCATTTTGATGCATAGAAAATTTCACAACAAATTTTTAAATTCTTCAATAAAATTGTAATTACAAAATTCTGCAATAAAATTGTAAAAATTTACACGAGCGCTCAAAAATTAAAAATCCCCAAAAAATTTAAAAAAGCAATAACGGCACATTCGCCTCCTCTGGTTTTTAAAAGAAATAATTTTAGAATTTTTAAAGATTGCACTAGGAAATGTATTTTTTAAAGAAGTTAATTAAGGTGGCATGCGACACTTTTTTTTACAAAAAATTATGTCTGATTTTGGCACGAAATGACAAAAGGCCTGCCACCCCTGTCCTACACCGAACTTTTGCACATACCATTTACAATTCCATTAATCTTAACACGTATATCATCAGTGCTACCAATTTGGATATTTTTAAGCTAAATTTGGCGGTTTTTTTTCTTACTTAGCTGGCAAAAAAGTGATTTAGATTTTAACTGGAAATCTAGCGATTTAAAAAAATTTCTGTGGAAATGGTTTTAGCTGGTATTTAAACAAATTGTTTTCAAATACTAAAATATTGCTAAAATATTGCTATATCCAACAAAAATTTTTTTTAAAAAAATTTTAATTAAAATATTTTTAAAATAAACATATTTTGTATTGTATTTATTAGGGTGTCCTGAATATGGCACTTTTTCGAAATGGTGGAAGGAATACCGCTGCTGGACCAAAATTACTCTACAGAATTTTTTTTTAATATTTTTAAAGTAATAAGCTAACAATTAAGAAACTTTTGAGCTCTTGGAAAAAAATCGCTGTGAATTTGTGAAATTCAATCGCTGGTCGGGAACTGAAGATCCAATTCAAAAATTGTTTACTTATTTTTCATATTTAGCTCTTTTATACGTATCGATTGAGTTGTATTCCTAGTTTTATTCGTGACACCCTCATGCTCGTTAATGCAGTCAAAAAAAAAAGAAGCAAATTCGTATTTAAGAGCTCCACAACCCTTAAAATATGCCATTATCTCCAAAAAAGTTCTGTTTAGAGGTGGCAGATCGAAATTGAAGTTTCAGACTTGTATTATTTGATTTGCATTAAAAAATAAGAAAACTTACACAAAATTCAAAATAATATTTATAATCGCGACACATCAAGTCTGATATATTTTTGGAATATGAAATATAAATTAAAATCGGAGTCGCGGATTTCACAAAATTGGAAAATTTTATATAAAAAAGTGTTCAGCTTTGATAAAAAATTTATTGCTGTGAAAATTTCTTTTTTTATGAATGCATTTCTGTGGAATATCCTCTTATGAGAGATAAGATTTTTGTTAACAAATAAATTTCAATATGCTAGATATTAACCAAATATATGTTATCCTTTCTAAAATTTAAAACAAAATCGTATATAATGAAAATCCTTGGTAAGTTGAAATCAAAACTATAAGCAGTTTTTTTCTGGAATCTCGAATAATTTAAAACTGCAGATTTCTAATATTTATTACAATTAAGCTGAGATTTGAGAGAAATTTGTTCATATAGGGCTTAAACAAGTTGTATTTTTACTTACATCTTTTTAGAAAACCGTGAACATCTTAAAAGTTATTTTTGATTTCATATTCCTTTTCTCCACGTAAATTTAGACTATATTGGAACATTCAAAATAAAGTCAACCCTAAATTTGTATGAATTTCTCCTAGAGACAAATTACTAATTCTTAACGGTTAACGTTTTCTGCAACCTCTAAATGTAAGCGAATTTAGCTGAAACTTGGCACATAGAGTTTTTAGACAATAAGGAATAGGGGCAACGTTGTGGAGATTGCAAAATCCAAATTTTATAATTTTTTGGAACAACCTATGCTCATATAAAAAATAAAATTTTTCTTTAAAATTCATCTTACTAACTACAAATTAACTAAAAATTGATTTTAATTTGATCTTTTTGAATTTAAGGACTAAATATCTGTAAAATTTTGTATTACATACTTAAGACTTCATTACTCGAGCGCATACGTTTCGTAAACGGACTATATAACTCCATACAATGTGTAAAAATAATACCAACATACAATATGTTGTCTCTATTTTACATACACTGAAAGAATTATCCTTCATGATATTATCCTTCATAAATTTTTTTTTTTGTAGATTCAATGAAGAATTTCATTGTATCCAAGAAATTTTATTACAATTAAAAAATTTTTCGAAAACTTTTTATCATGGGTGGTGGATTGGAATGAAGCTGAGGTGGAAAGTGTGGCAGATCCCCACAATATTTTTTCATATTCTCTTACATTCTTTTTTGAATAGAGAAGCAACACTGAGAAAATGTTTCCTATTTAATAATGTGGTGCTTTCTTTGGAAAGGGGATAGGGGAGAGATTAAAGGTGGGGAAAGATGAAGGGTTTCAGACACGGCAACACTGTATTTGTGCGAGATAACAAGTCTGAGAACAGTTGTTGCTCGCCACGTGATGGAGAGTTGGCGAACTTATTAAGCTTTTTAGTTCATAGCCCTGATTCATTATTTTACTTCGGTGGGGTTAAGTGATATGGGGGAACACCGAAGGTGGGCGCTGCGATATGTATGAGGGATAGAAAACACATACATATTATTTTTCTAAATTGATGTTCTCGCCGCAGGGGGTCGAACCCAGGATCATCTGTGTAACAGTCCAACGCGCTAACCATTACACCATAACGCACAGAAAATGTAGATGTAATGAAAATTTTCTTTAGAGCAATGAAATTATTTCAAAGACTTCAATTTTTTATTTTGTCATAAAATTTCATAATTTTATTAATTATCATAAATTTTAAGCTTTAGTTTTAAGATTTACTTCTGAAGTGTGGAACATATTTTATAAAGTGCTTTATTATTTTAATGTAGCCTTTTATTAATTTTGGACTTCTATGAAATCGTTTAAAAACTCATATGAAGCGGTTCATTGGATTAGTTCCAATGCATTTTTCAAGACATTCATGCAGAGTTTTATTAATTAAAAAAACTTCCTAATATTAAAAAATTTTATTAAAGTGTTTCATAATTTCTATAAACGCTTCATTGTCGGAATGATTCATTAGTTTTATGAAGATTTTCATTAATTCTATAAATATTTCATAAGAATTGACTGTTTCATAGATTCTATGAAAAGTTTCAATACACGAGTTCCAGTGACAATTCATTCATTAAAGCTATGAAGTAATTCATTACTGAAGTGAACAAAATTCTCTCAGTGTACTTAATAAATGGTGACAGATTTGTGGAAAGTAAATTCTATGTTCAACAGAATTTACTTTCCGCGAATCCGTCACCATTTGTTTAGTATGTAAAACAGAGACAACATATTGTATGTAGGTACTATTTTTACACATTGTATGGAGTTACATTCCATTTACGAAACGTACCGGCTCGAGTAATGGAGCCTTAAGTTTTATTTAGTAATGCTAACTTATTATAATTCAAAAAAAGAAAACAACAAATAACCCAATAATTTGTATATTTTTCCAGTTTTATCGTTTTTTTCTAAAATTTAGCTAGTCCTTTTCACTTTTAAAGGTTACATTTTTGCAAGTTTGATATAATTTTTATTAAAAAATAAAAATTATGTTTTTTCGACCTTTAATTGTGCAATGAAAATGAAAATGAAAATTATAATACTAATATTAATAATAATTTTCATTTTCACTGCACAATTAAAGGTCGAAAAACATAATTTTTATTTTTTAATAAAAATTATATCAAACTTGTATAAAAGACAAAGTACGGTCTTGTTTACTACTCTCCCTGTATATTTTGTTTTTAAACAAAACAAAGTGTACAAAAAGGGGAAAAAATAAAAACGTATATTGAATGTCTACCAATGGTAGACCTTACACACAAACAACACGTTTTCAATTTATTTGTTAATCAAGGGTGATAATCTTTAGCTTCGAGCTCATATATTAGTTCTCATTTAATGAGAAAACTAGTTTATATGAATGCTTGATGTTTTGCATGGGATTGTTACCTCTTTTAAAACGTGTTCTGATGATGGCAACCTAAAAAATTTCCGAAATAGATCTATCAACACATTCCTGAAAAAGTCAATTAATAAATTTTAAAACAAAAAACGCTATACACACCCAAAAAAAAAGTCATACTATTTATGAATATTTTATGAAAAATTTGTCAATGTACTAATTTAGGAACTTTTTCATAACATTTATTAACAGTTCATAAAAAGTACTGGCAAAATTTGTGTCTCCTAAATTATGACAAGGATCTTAAAATATATGTAGAAACACTTAATACTTATGAAAAAGTACACTCAGGGAACTTCTGCTTTAAAACTATGTAGTTGTTTGGGTTGTAATACAGTTTCTTTATTTTTAATGTAAATGTCAGTTATTTGTAGAACAAATTACATTTTTTACTAAGCTTGTAGTTCATTAAAAAAAAAAACAAACGACATCAAATGACTGTTTTATGATTTTACATTCATTTTTTACAGTAGTTTTTTGTTATTTAAAAAATAAAAAAAAAAATAAATGTTTGTTTATTTTTTACAACCATGCAGTTCATTTTTACTACAATTGTAGTTCATTTTTACTACAATTTACTACATTTTTGGAACAGTAAAAAACAAATGACAATGTTAGTTGAATTTAATGAAATGTAAGTCGTTCTTTCTTTAAGTGAAATTTCATTTGTTTTTAACTAAATTTGCAGTGGTCTTTACCTACATATTATTCTAAGTGTACTTACAAAATTTGACAATCTACAAAATCCTAACATTTAAGAAAACTTGCATAAATTGCAATAATACGGGGAATTTGATGCACCTTTTCATAAATGCTAGGGAAACTAGGAAAACTTCATAAATAGTAAGTAAATTTCATAAATAGTATGAACCTTTAAATATA
Organism: Delia radicum; assembly: GCA_021234595.1. Lineage (NCBI taxonomy): Eukaryota > Metazoa > Arthropoda > Insecta > Diptera > Anthomyiidae > Delia > Delia radicum. Next base: position 107,774,761 of record CM037855.1, on the reverse strand, counting down.
TATGAACTTTTTCATAAAAAATTATGAATTTTATTTTTTTGTGTGTAGATTATTTGTTAGGACAATATCCTAATAAAGAAATATAGAGTATGACCTCGAACTTGAATAATTTTAATTTTCATTGTTAAATTTTTGTTTAGATATTTCTAACGATTTTTGAGTCAGATTTAGCTGATTTTCTTGAAAACAAAGTTGTCAACAGTGTACATTATCATGTAATTTTCCGTTAAAACCTTTTCTATCTACGTTATCGCATTTATAATAATTTCCACCTAACTTTCATACGTAGATGTTCCATTAATATTGTAATTATTTCTAAAGTAAAAAGACTATTCGTATCTTAGTTATACATGAGCAATGGTAATTATTTTAAATTAATTAAATAGCACACATTAATACATACCACATTATTAAACATTTCCTTAATACGTTCTGCCGGTTCTTTTCCCTTCTTGGGACGTATTAGCAAATAGATTTTTTTCAAATCGCCGCATGACCTTGAGCCACCAAAAAAGTATAAAAATATTAACAAATTATGTATAATTTCATAGACATGACAATCATTTAAACAAATAACAACAAAATAGATATAACATATTACAAAACATTAATTAATTATTATTACCTACCGCAATAATTTTTCTACCATAACTTTGCCCAAAAAACCAGTACCACCGGTAATGAAAAGACAACGTCCTTCGAAACTTTTAGCAATACGATCTTGTTCATTCTCATCAACATCAGTCGCATCTATATGGACTAGAGGATCTTTTTCAAATTCAAATTTTGGTTTTGCAGTCATTTTTTTTTTTTTTTTTGAATAGCCTTTTAAAGCTATCGCTTGTTGCTGCTATTGTGTTTATTGTTTAGCAAATGTTTTAATTGCTGCAATGATATAAAAAGTAAATGTTTCATAGTAAATTATTAAATATATTACAAAACTTCAAATTTAAATTGGTTCAAACTTCATTTTAAAAGCCTTGAATTATTTTTATTTTTTTTTGTTTTTGATTTTTTAATGACTAGTTATATATTTAGTTACACAAATCTACAAGTTTAACGCTTGGAAATGTTACTTTTGCCACGTTTTTTTTTTAAATACGATTTTAACTTTGTTTTTTTAAACAATTTATCGCGTTATGCAATGTATGTTCCCAAGTTGTTAGTTAACACTTGAATGAGTTTTCACAATATTATTTTCGGCAATTGATACAAGAAAACGTGTTTAAATTCTTATTTAAATTTTAGAAAAATCTAGATTTTTTGCAAACTAATTATGAAATAATGTGGGTTAGGAAATAATAAAAAATGCTATTAGCCAAAAACTTGTTGACGTTAGATTTATAAAAAAAAAAATAATCGTATAGTGCATTTAGACAGAAAAGGTAATATAATAAAAAGTGAATTTTAACTGCTTAATCGAACAGTAAAAATAATATATAATAATATAATATACGTTCGTTATAAACGATGCTCGTTATAGCGTTGCGTTGGGATCAGAAAAATCTTTCGTTATAAAAAAGTTCGTTATAACCGCTGTTCGTTATAACCGAAATCCACTGTATTTAGTGCATTATAAAAATAGCAATCGACATTCCCAAATAAGACACTTTAAAAAATCTTTAAAATTAACGTTAAAAAAAGACGTTTTTGTATTTTTGATCAAATTCGTGGGTACACACAAAGAAACATTTAGCTATTTGCCAATTGAAATTCGGTTACTACACTCAGGCAACTTTGGCTTTAAAAATATGTAGTTGTTTGGGTTGTAATACAGTTTCTTTATTTTTAATATAAATGTCAGTCATATCTAGAACAAACTAAATTTTTTATTAACCTTGTAGTTCATTTAAAAAACAAACCACATCAAATGACTGTTTTATGATTTTACATGCATGTGGTTAGGTTAGGTTAGGTTGAGCTGGCCGGTCAAAGACCCCGCATAGACCATTAGGTCCCTAGCGTTACCAGATTAGAAACGATAACCCCCACGTTAGGTCAGTCGTCAGTGATGGTAGCCAAAGTTCCCCACACCCTCTTAGCAAATGACAGAAGTCTCAAGATTCCGATTTCTGAGATTTCTCCCAGATCTCGGAATAGGTGGTCCCCTAAACATTTCGCCCTGGAGCGTGCAAGAGCCGGACAGTGGCACATTATGTGCTCCACCGTCTCTCTGTCCCCCGGTACCCCACAGAAGCTACATTCGTCACTCTGCAGCCTTCCCGCTCTCTTGGCAAGAACTGCCGTCCAGCAGTGACCAGTTAACACCCCCACCAGAAGTCTACAGTCGCTCCTGGACAAGGACAGTAAAAGTTCGGTCGCTACGGGATCGTAGGATTTCCACATGACTTTAGATACTCTGCATGTTTCGGTATTTCTCCAAACCGCATCAGCTCTTCGCATCATCGTGGATTCTACATCCCTTTTCAGAGACCGAAGTGGGACGCGAACATCCAATGCCATTTCAACTGGCAAATGGACTCCCCGTTTAGCCAGTTCATCCGCAACCTCATTCCCTTCAATACCCGGGGCCCACGAACCCAATAGATGTGGACTCTCCTTCCGGACCCAAGTCTCCCTAGAGAACTCTTGGACAATCGAAGAGTAGGTCAAGTTGGCGGCGATAGCTTTGATAGCCGCCTGACTATCAATAAAGAAATTAACGTAACTGCCCTCCGTTTCAGAAACAAGAGCAATGTCAGCAGCCATTTTGGCCGCCATAACTTCCTCCTGAAAGACGCTGCAGTAATCGGGAAGTTTATATGACTCCTCGATACCCAGCTCTCGACAGAAAACCGCTGCCCCGACCCCCTCCCCCATCTTTGAACCATCAGTTAAGAAGTTGAAGGTTCTGTGGTCAGGACGAAGGCCCGCCAACCAGCCGTATTCACTCAGGGTAACACGCAAGCCAGTGGTGAAGCCAATTTTCGGGATGGTGTAGTCACTGCTACAGCTCCTATCCCCACTGATCATCCCGTGACTATAAGGTCTCGTCGTAAATCGCCCCGTAGCACAAAGGCGAAGGGCGGATTTCCTGGCGGCACCCTCCGCCACTAGTTTAATCGGTTGCAGATTCAGGATTACATCCAGTGCCGCGGTAGGCGTGCTGCGAAGTGCGCCTGTTATACAAAGTTTAGCGAGTCTCTGCGCGCTCTCAAGCCGCCTACAGTAAGACCTTTTCCCCAACGCTTTCCACCAAACAAGTACTCCATAGAGTAAAATTGGCCTAGCCACTGCGGTGTAAACACAGTGCATGAGTTTGGGAGATAGACCCCAAGTCTTGCCTAACATTCTCTTACAATGCATGTGGTTAATTTTTACTACAATTTTTAGTAATTTTTTGAACATTAAAAAACAATGACAATGCTAGTTGAATTAACTGAAATGTAAGTCGTCCTTTTTTTTAAGTGAAATTTCATTTGTTTTTAACTACATTTGCAGTAGTCTTTACCTACATAGTATTCTAAGTGTACGACTCAAATTCGGTTATTACGAATTTCAGTCTGATGGTACAACTTAACATTAATTCGGTTAATTCAACAGAATTTTAGTTGCAACTCCCAAAATATTTTGAAATCTAATGTCATTATCGTTGTAATAACTAAATTAATAGGTTGTTACCATTAAAACACACTTTTAAATCCGGTTGGCACTTTTTTTCTCTGTGTATAATTTTTGCTTTCAGGCTTAAGTGGGTTAATAATATCCGATGAAGTTAGAATACTATATTTGAATAAATATGAGAAGGTATATTAAATGAATAATTGAAATATAAAACCTAATTTTTAAAATTTCGAAATTTGGGAATTTTTAATAATAATACATATACATATTTTTATAAAACTGGACAATTTTAGGCCAAAATTCGGCACTGCATAACGTTTAAAAAAAAAAAAAAAACTAATTGATTTCTTCTATTTAGAATCATTTGCAATAAAACTGGCGGATGTTATGAACGGACATCTACAAATCGTTTTTTAAGGTACATAATAATCATCATTTAAACGAAGAGGGATTCCACTGGAAAGTGCATCGTAAACTAAGGTAGTAAAGATCTCTTTAGGTATTTATTGTTAAAATAACTACAAATGTAGTTATTTGTAACTCTTGAAAAGGAAGTAACAAGTGCAGTCAAAAAAACTGAAAATGTCGTAAAACTTTTTGAAAATTTTTTTCTATAAAAACTTTTTAAACAACTGACGAAATTGGCAAAAACAACTTCTTGCAACAATTATTTTTCGCTATTTTGAAACCCTATTTTAGTGTAGTCAAAATGAATAGTCGAAATTTCAAAAGTTATTTCAGTTATAACGTTTTATTGTGTAGTTTGTAAATAACAAACGAAAATTAACTGTTAACTGCTTAGTAATACTAAAAATAACTACTGCTTAATAATACTAAAAATAACTACTTGCTTTTTTAAAAAAGTACTTCAGGTTAAAAAAATACTAACTTTTACTACACTAATAGAATTATCTGCATGATCAATCAATGAATTTTTGTATTATATCAATGAATTACCATTCAATAGAAACTTTTCATTAATTTCATCCATTTAAACTTTTCATTAAATTTCTGAAGTTTTTCATAAAATTAAATGAAAAATTGCATATTAGTTTCATTAAAAATAGTTTCATTAAAACTATAAAGCTTTTTCATAAAGTTTAAGAAATTTTTTATTCATAAAATTTATATTTTGAAAAATAAAAAAAGTAAATGCTGACGAACAACTTCATTGCATTAAAGAATATTTTTTCATTGAGTATATGAAGAGATATATTATGATATCAAATGATTTTTGTTTTATGAAATTATGAAACAAAAAACTTAGGAAAAACCCAAAAAAACAAAATTTTCGCAAGAGTTAGGAAAAATTTCATAGTAAGGGAAAGTTCCCTAATATGACCCTATAAATGGTATTTGGGCTATATAAATCCAAAAGCATCAAGTTTTAGACCAACTCCTTGGTCATTTTTCGGCAATAAATAATTTTCTTGTGGTGACTAATTTAAAAAGGTTATATAACAATTTTCAAAGTGGACCTGAATTAAAAAAAAACTCTCTAAAAGATCGATAAAAACTTGTATTTAATAAAAAAAATGTATTTTAATTTTGTTTATTATCTCATTAATCGCACGTCATAAATCCGCTGGACATTTCCCAACCAATCTTTCCAGATATACACCCATCAAAATCTCTACAATGGGCTCGCATTACCAGTTTCTAAATAATAAGCAGTAGTTTTAATGCTAACTGCATATAATTCGGGGTTAAAACTCAATATTTTTGTTCGACTAGGTCGATTTTGTAAGTAGTTTTGTATATTTGCTTCTTTTAAAACTGACAAAATTTGTACACTCGCTTACACTGCTTATAAAAACGACTTCGCCAAACAAAAATAACTAGTGCTGACGCTAAATTATAATGAGTATTGTTCAAACTTTGACAGTATATAACTCCTAAATGGGTGAAGATATTTAAAAAAAATTTATTTTTTTTATAATTTTGTGAACAAATCTTTATTCTAAAATATATAAAAAATTATTTTTTTAAGTTAACCGATTTTTAGAATTGTGTTTGGAGAAATATCGTGGCTTTTGACCTTTTTTTAAAAATTCCCATATGGCAATCCTGACGATAAAATTTTTATAAGTTTAGTAATATTTTAGTAAACACCATGCATTATTTATATTTTCAGTGAAAAGGGGATACATTTTGGAATATTTTAGACTTTGTGTATTTAAAAAGTTTATCGTTCGCTAGGTCAGATTTTCAAAAATTATATAAGTCAAAAGGTCAAATATTTTTTCGAATACTTATTTGGCAACTCTCGATAAAGCTTTTTTACAATTTTTTAATCACGATTGTAGTAAAGATGTTAAATAATTTTAATTATCTTTTTCCAATAAAAATATTTAGCCGCTTTAAAGTTCTGGGTCGATAAAGAAACACTGTTGCAAAAATGAATTAAAACATACACCTAGTTCAAAAGTGACTCAACTCAAAATATTTAATTTTTCAGAAATCGAAAAAAAATATTTGCACTTTATACCAATTGAAACATAAAGAAAGACATAATTGTTTTTTAGCAACAGTTAACAACAACAAAATAACCTGATATTTTTTTATAGTGTATTGTGCATATTTTAAGAATATAAACCCGAAAAATTCAAATTTTGAGTTGAGTCACTTTTAAACTAGGTGTGCGATATGTAATGCTAACTTTTTTAATTGTGGTAAACAAACGACATATTTAAAGTTGTAAAACATATTGAAAAATTGCCCAAAATAGGCAAGAACGGTTAAAGTGAAGCAAGCTCCATTTAAAAAAGACTAAGACTTTGAAAAATATATCAAAGTTCATTTTAGCGAACTTTATGAATATTTAATTTTTTACATTTTTGTTTTATTTATTATATTTATTTATGGAATCATTTAGTTTTATGAAAATTGTGAATAAAATTCTTACCATTTACAAAAATACGACTTGGAAATTTAATTAAAACTTGTTTGTTATTCACTTTTTATGTTTTCATTGCGTTTTTTGAAATGACAATTAAAAAAATCGAAACTGTTTTAAAATAGTGATAGCGTTAATTAAACTTAATGACAGTTGACAGGTTGGACATATTCATGACAGGTTTGACATTATCATATTCAACACGAACAAAACGAAAGGGAACACGAAATTTAATAAGGTTCCCTTTTTAAATATCATGTTTATAATGGAATTCTATGAAATTGTTTTATTTATATTCCAGCAAAACCACACATTACCACATAATGGGTAAAGTAATGTGTCGCCATAGGGCTTCACGCATTACATTACACCTTACTTCACTGATGAATTTTACAGGCGATGAGCCTAAAAGTAATGGGTGGACTCATTACCTTGTAGGGGGTAAAGTAACTGGTTACTTGTATGGTTACATGGTGGGAAAAAGTAATGTGTCTATAAATAGATTTTCATAAAAAAAATGCATAACAAATTTTTTACGGATATTTTTTTTTAATTAAATAAATAACTTTTTTTTTTATTAAATGAATAACGTGGTCATGCTGGGATTCGAACCTGGGGTCTCTGGTATTTAACAATTAGTTAGGCGAGAGCTCTACCAACTGAGCTATCGATACATATAATATTTTATTGCTTAAAATGTAAATGAGTTGTTGTGCTTTGTGTTTTCGTTCGTGATATCAAAAATATACACCTTACCCTCATGCTTACAAAAAATTACAAAGTAATGTGTCTATATATAGATTTTCAAAAATATATCTTAATAATTACTTTAGGTTTATAATGCATGCATTATGTAATTGATGATCGGTAAGTCATTAGTTTATGTTTTGAAGTAATGTAATATGTAATGAGGTATCATTACAAGGTAATCCATGAGTGTTCAATTATCGGTAACTCATTACTTCTTGTTGGAAAATAATGATATAGGTAAGGAGTACACATTACAAGGTAATGCATTACTTTATCACACCCATTACCAAAGTTTTGGTGGGATCTTTAATAATAATTCTTTCAGTGTAATAACTGTCATACTTTATTAAGTGTATTTATTACTTAACACAAAATAAATTGTGATTAGATTTATGCACACTAAAATCTAATAACACTACAATTTATTGAATTACTTGCAGTAAACTAAATATTCCTTTCTAGAGCCAAAATTATTCATTAAATCCAAAAGAAACATTAAAATTTTTGTAAAAATGATTTGAGCTTGATCTCTCAAAATTCTTGCAAATACCAACGTTAATGGTAATTATTTCTAAAAATGTTCAGTGCAACAATTGCAACACTCAAAAATATTATGTCTGGTCTGGTGTTTCTACTTCAATTAACTTACAAGCTCACTATCATGGAACTAGGTTAAATATTTCATCACATTATGTGTATAAACAATAAAATCATCATAATTTTGGTCGTCTGACGTTGGTCAAAATCAAAAAATAACCGTACAACTAAGTGCCCAAAACCAAAACGAATAAAACAACTTTATGTTGCAACAATTGTGGTTGGGTTTTTGCTGTTGTTCGGTTGCTTGATTGTAAAGTTGGTTGGTTGAATGATTGATTTTTTTTCATGTAAGTAGTAACTTGCCGATGTACTATCAGAAAATTGCAAGCTTGACGGTCATCACTTGATTTACAGAAGGAAAAAAAAAATCAAGACAACAACACAATAAGTGGCAAATACAAGTTAAGGTTTAAAGTGAATGTGTTTTAAACCTCAAAATTAAATGTGTGTTGTTAATGTTATGTCACAATCTTTAACACTTAATGTGCACATAGAATAGTTATTTACTTGGCGCCCAATTAAGGGCCTAGGCGAAGTTTTATTAAGGTCACTGAGCAGAAGTAGTGTTATATAATTGCAACAAAAAGTCAACTTTTAGACTTTTGTAAACATTTTTAAAAGTCGGCATTTGTTTACTATTCGACTTTGTTGTTTTTTAAAAAGACGATTTTACGACTGTTAGACTTTTTTCTAAGTGAAAGTCCTTTAATCGTCTTTTTGTATGAACATTTTTAATTCGCAAAAAAAATTATCTTGTACAAGGTGGCGCAAAAGTAATCCTCCTATCAGAAAATGCTATAAATTTTGCAATTGGCCCCTAATGTCAGTTCTGTTTTGACATTTGTGTAGTAAACACATGCGAAATACACGTTAATAAACAATGTTACGCTACACTGCTCCAGAACGCGGAATATTGGTGACTATTTATTTGACCAATAATCGGTCGGTGACTTTGGCACAACATGAATTTCGTCGCAGATTTCCTGGCCGTCCAACGCCTACTGGTGAAGAGACTGGCACAACACGAGATGCTGCCAGGCGTGGCAGACCCCGGAGTAGCCGTTCTGCAGAGAATATTGCTACCGTAGCCGAGGATGTCATGGAAGCGCCGTCGACATCGACCAGACGACGTGCCACGCAAATGGGTATCAGTCGACGGTCTTTACAGCGAATTTTGGTACAAGATTAGAAGATGTTTCCGTACAAAGTCCAGACGGTGCATCAGCTGTTAGCTGCTGACCGCCAATCGCGTGTAACATACGCTCAAGCCATCCTTCATCACCACCAAGAGGAAGATGATTTTTCATCAAAAATAATCATGAGTGATGAGGCCCATTTCCATCTTAGCGGGTACGTAAATAAGCAAAATTTACGCTTCTGGGGCACTGAAAATCCGCGTTTAACCCACGAAGAGCCATTACACCCGCTCAAAGTCACTGTATGGTGTGCTGTTTTCGCTGGAGGAGTCATCGGACCTTTTTTCTTCGAAGACGTCGCGGGCCAAACGGTTACTGTGAATGGTGAGCGCTACAGAGCAATGATCAACGAGTTATTTTTGCAGCAACTTGATGAATTGGGATTGGAAACCAGGTTCCAACAGGACGGTGCAACGGCACACACTGCACGTGCCACAACCGATATGCTGAATGATGCATTTCCCGGGCGCCTAATCTCCCGTTTTGGCGATTTGCACTGGCCAGCAAGATCGCCTGATTTGACCGCTCCAGACTTCTTTTTGTGGGGCTTTTTGAAGTCGCGGGTTTATGTCAACAAGCTTCAGACTCTTGCAGCTCTTAAAGACAATATCCGTCAAGAATGTGAGGACCTATCGCCGGAAGTTTTGGCCAAAGTGATGGAAAATGCCATAAAAAGGGCTCAAATGACAATCAACTGTGGCGGCGGTCATTTACATGACATCATATTCTCGACTTGATGTAAAAAAATTAAAATACCAAATAAAAATAATCCACAAGAAGAATCAAAGTTTTTCATTTTTTTTTTAAATTACAGCCAAAAAACATCGGAAGGTTATTTTTGCGCCACCTTGTAGAATGTTTTAGGATTAATTAATTGGCATCTTAATGTAGAATTTATGCTTTATTGGTAATAAAGAACCAGAATTTCATTAACGTTAAAGTAATCTTTAAACTAATTTTCTATAACTTATTAAATTTTTAAGGAAATTTTCGAAAAACCTCTTTTGTCACTTTTTCACATTTCACTATTAAAAAATTGCCGTTTTTCCAAAAACCCTAAAGAGTAATTTCTAAGAATTTAAAACAAAAAGCGTGTATTATATATCTAACAAACAAGTTTTCAATTTATTATTGATTAATAGTGATAATCTTTAAATTCAAGCTCATATATTAGTTCTCATTTAGTGAGAAAACTAGTTTATATGAATGTTTGATGTTTTTCATGGGATTGTCACTTCTTTCAAAACGTGTTCTGATGATGGGAACCTTCCAGAAAGTGGTCAATTAATAAATTTGAAAACAAAAACTCTATAGATTATTTGTTAAGACAATATCTTAATAAAGAAATATAGAATATGACCTCGAACTTGAATATTATAATTTAATGTAAACTGCGATTTTATTTATTTATAAACTGTGATTATATTTTTTAAAGATTATTATTTAAATTTGTGTCGTGAAGTCCCGTTTTTATTTTAATATTTATCTAATATTTTACAAATGTAAAGGATAAAATCAAATTAATAAAGTCAAAAACTCTTGAGAAAGTTGGAATAAAGCCAACGAAACGTTGAGTGCCGAGATGAAATAATTTGTTTTATTCACATCTTTTAAAATATTGCTTGACCATTATAGCCCGAAAAAAAAATCATTCTAAATGAATAATTATCATTTTCATATTTTAAAATACTTTAAAATATTAAAAACTTATATATATATTTTTAAACATTTTCAACAAGCAAAGTTTGGTGGTATTTTTTGAAAAAAAAAAATCTTAAAAAAAGAACCTGTAGCCATCCTACTTTGAAATTTTCAGTATTTTTTATGTGGAGAAGTGTGTAGACGCTGATATATTATTTTTATTTTTAGGTGCTAAAAATACTAAAAAAAGTTAAAAACTAAAATAAAAAACATTGAAAAATGGCAGCATATATATTAAAATATATTTGGAATAAGAAGAGTACAAGACCATTAAAAAATGCCATCTACTAGTTTTTGAAATACATCAATTTTAATGTCGATATGTCGGAACATTTTTCATGTTTTTTTTTGAATTTTTAAACACACCTCTGAAAATTTTTTTTTAATTTTTTTTTTCAAAAACATGTGTCAAATATTTTTGAAATAAGAATACGTCTGCCAAATTTCAAAGTTATGTGAAAAAGCGTTCGGTTTAACATGGAAAGACTCATGTGCAACAAAAAAAAAAATTGGTTCAAATCCTTTCAAAAGTACAGGGCCAACTTTGACTGACTAATTTGAAATGCTTATAACTTTTTTATTTTTACAGTTTTTAACTTAATTTTTTTATGTCATCATACTCAATGCAAGAACGTGTAAAATTGTTGAATTATGATTATTTTGCTTGCGAGTGCAAATGAGAACTTTTTGAACAATCTCATTATGAGCTATGAAGCACATTTTGATTTAAATAAACAGAACTGTTGAATTCGGGGTACCCTAAATCCTAGAGCAGTGCATAAGCGACAATTACACCCTCTCAGATGCACGGTATGGTGTGGAATTATGGCTGATAGAGTTATCGGTCCATATTTTTTCGAAAATAAAGCTGGGGAACCAGAAACCGTCTCCGGAGCGCTATATCGGACCATGTTGGAAATTTTTTACGTCCGGCAGTTCTCAATAATTCTGACATATGGCTCCAGCAAGCTGGAGCGACAGACACTTTTTGATGACCGACAAATTTAAAAAAAATCCTGATTTTGCGTGGCCACCTTGTTCCCCAGATTTTTTTGTAGGGACGGGTTTACGTCAACAAACCAAAAAACATAGGCAGTTTCAGCAGAACATTCACACAGAAATTGCAGAATTGGAGCCAAAAAGAGCCATTAAATGCCAACAGCAAAATGGACGCCATTTAATGGAAGTCATTTTTCATACTTATCTAAAAAATGTTATAAGTCATACTTTCATTTAAAAACAAATAAAATAAAAAACTGTTAAAATAAAATTTATAAGCATTTCAAATCAGTCAGTCGAAGTTGGCCCACCCTGTATTTGGTCAAAATGGCTTTTTGCTACTGACTACAATGTCGCTGTTCATAGCTATGGTAAAAGTGCACTACACCTGCAGACAGAAAAAATACACTTTTGAATATGTTTGATATACATGTTTAATTATATTAAAATTTTCAGACCTAAACAAAGATATATTTGAAATTTAAAAGTTCTTAGATATTATGTTTTAGACATGCAAAAATACTTATAATAAATATATATATATTTGCAGCCAAACATATATATGTTTGCCGGTAGATGTTTTTCACTAGTTCCAAACATATATATGCTTACAGGCAAACATTTTATATTAGCAACATGGGAAACGGAAATGTTTTCCAAACAAAAGTATATTAGCAGCATTTAAACTTCCAGCAGACGTTTTTTCAGCGTGTGCCTATTATTATCCAGTATTTTTATTTTTTTTTAAAAGAGAAGCAGCACTCAGGAAATTCTTCCTATTAATTAATGTGTTGCTTTCTTTGGAAAGGGGATAGTGGAGAGATGAAAGGTGGTGAAAGATGAAGGGCTTCAAACATGGCAACACTGTAATTTTTTTTTTTTTATAATTTAACCAATACTCAGGGGATGCCCCCTACTCATGCAGTGCATTGTATTGATCAGGAAAATAAGGTATGGGAAGGAGGAAAGAGGGAGTAGTGTTTGTGGATATTTGATTTAAATTTTTCTAAATTGTAAGTAACAGGGAAGACTTCTGCGGGAAGTTTGTTCCACATACGAATCGTTCGACTAAAAAACGAATTTTCTCTGTAATGCGTTGTGCGAAACACAGGACAATCAACTACAAACGGATGTGCTCTACTAGATAAGCGAGTATTACGAATAAAAACTCGGGCTCGTGGAATAAGTTCACTTATCTCAGATGAGCATCTCCCATGGTAATATCGATAGAAAAGTGTCACACAACCCACATTCCGACGATGCTCCAATGAATCAATAGAGTTGGATACACTACTGTCATTGATAAGCTTAGCTTCACCGCCCTCCCCTGAACACGGTCCAGAAGCTTCAGAAGAGACAATGGAGCCCCTGCCCATATATGAGAGTTGTATTCCATTTTTGGCCGGATATAGCTGGTACAAATAGTAAGGAGATCGGATGGAGTGAAGTAAGTCTTGCACCGTTTTAGAAAACCGAGACACTTGAATGCCTCTTTCGACACTTGAAATACGTGCTTATTCCAACGGACATCACACTGTATTCTCTTGCCCAGAACATCAAGAGTATCGGATTCTTCAATACCTATACCATCCATAGTTACAGATGACAATGTCAATTCCACAGCCCGTCTGTGGGTTAACATACAACATTGGGTCTTGCGTGCATTAAAATCGACCTTATTCGCGCGACCCCACTCGGAGATTGTAGAAAGGTCTTGATTGAGTGTGTCATTCATGTTCTATCTCCAAAGAGCTTGGCCTGTGATCGAATGAAAATGAATGACAAATGTTGCTGTCATCTGCAAAAGAGTAGATAGGGTTGATGGTCTGACCAAGAAGGTCATTAATAAAAATAAGAAAAAGGGTAGGAGAAAGAACAGAACCTTGCGGTACCCCTGAATTTAGCTGAAACTCGTTTGATGAGACCCCATCTAAAACAACACGTATAGTGCGGTCTTTGAGAAAACTCGTTATAAATCGAGAGAAGACACCAAAAGCAACTAGCTTAGTCGCGAGTGCCCCGTGGCACACGCTATCGAACGCCTTGGAAATATCTAGAGCAACCACTTTACTCTCACCAAAGCGGTGGAGTGACCGGCTCCAACGTTCCGATAGAAACGCCAACAGGTCTCCCGTAGATCGACCGCTACGGAAGCCATACTGTCGATCATTTAAAAGTGAATTTGTCTCTAAATATTTCACAAGATGGTAGTTAACAATGGTCTCCATCACTTTGGAGAGCGCAGAGCAAATTGCGATTGCGCGAGTAGATAAGTCTTAGAACAGTTGTTGCTCGCCACCTGATGTAGAGTTGGCGAATTTATTGAAGCAATGACATTTGAAATGACATTTCGTATCCTAGAGCAATATTCTCTGCTTGAGGTCGGTCGCACAAACTTTTTTTATATAAAAAAATGTAGGTTAATATCTTTTGTATGTTTGACGTAGATCGGGGTTAAAAAAATTGGTGCGTGAGGGTCGAAGAATTAAAACTTTTTTGTCTGGGTGGTAGAAAATAGAAAACATAAATTTCCATCTCAAGTTTGAAATTTTGTCAAAAGGTAAATATTACAGATAACATAGATATAAATAAATACTTTAAGAAAGGTGGATTTCCAAAGAATATTTCCTCATCGAATGAATATTTGTCTTGGGCCAACTACTACTTGAAAAAAACTCGATCAGATCACAAAATAAAAATTTATAGTGTTCCGATAAAAATTGCGCAGTCAGCGAAAAATCTCAACCATTTATATACAAATTTTAAAAGTTTAATGTCATTTTATAAAAACAAATTTTAAAAAACTTATATATTTTGCACTTGCATACTTTAGCAGAAGCTATTCGTGGCAATCCGGCTATGACTATGCGATAGGGCAAATACTAACTATTCGAAAAAATTATAACACTTTCATACAGATGTATGACAATGTGCAGATTTTATTAATTTGATGTCATTTTATAAATTTTGTTTAGAAACTCCTAGTACCTTAAACAGGTTTATGTTAAACACAAACAAACTTGTTTAAATATAAAATTGAGATGCTTAGGTTAAACGTTTCGAACAGCTGTTGCTTAACATTTGCAAAAAAATTAAAAAAAATTAACAAAATTTCCAAAAAAGATATTTTTTATTTGGCCGGAAAAATGAATAATTAATTTTTGGGCAATATCTAACTTTAGTATTGCCTATGGAAAGTGTTTTTACAACCAGAACGCAATATTTTTCCATTTTTAGTAGTTTTTTAGGGACCGCTTATGGATTGTTTCTGCATTTAACTTTCTCCGCAAGAAAAGTTAAGTAGCTCTTGGTGCGACCAACACCTCATTTAGAAAAAAATCACGTCTTAACTGAGGTGCACTTTATTTTAGTTTATTTTATTTAATTATTCAATTGTTTACGTTTTTGTTGACGTCTTCTTCAGCTTCAAACTTACATTTACACTTACAAGGGAGGTATCCCGACCCGGACCTGCAGATCTTAATGAACTTCGGATATGTTGTACAGAATAAAGGTTTAAGGGACCCGTGTTTTTTTTAGTTGCCCAATCTCATGTTTAGGCGTTACTAAGTGGGATCAAAAATTCCGAATTTTGCGCTTGTTGCGATTTATTTCGTTCCCTTTAAATTAACTATAGATCAATTTGGTATCAAATGAAGGACCCAGGCAGAAAAATACAATTGGAA
Organism: Delia radicum; assembly: GCA_021234595.1. Taxonomy (NCBI): domain Eukaryota; kingdom Metazoa; phylum Arthropoda; class Insecta; order Diptera; family Anthomyiidae; genus Delia; species Delia radicum. The sequence continues at coordinate 107,759,369 of CM037855.1, read as the reverse complement.
CAGTGTTGGCAAAGCGTCAGCGACGGTCGGTTATGCGTTGGCAGAACATTCATAATCTTGACAGTATTGTCCTATTACCAGATTGATAGCACTGGGCAACCGTTGGTTTAAGCGAACTTGCCCCTGTTGGTATAACGTTGATAATTCAAAAAATTTGGTGCTTTTAAAAAAGCTAAAATTTAATGAATTTTGAGAAATATGTATAAAACAAATTTAAAAAGCAGCAATACAGTTCGGTCTTAGCCTTATACATCATATTTAAATGTATGAAATATAATAATATATTTAAAAAAAATACTTCTAATTGGTTGTAATATTGGTAAAAACAATATTGGCAAAGCATTTTGCGGATGGTACTGTTAAAACACATGCTTTGCAAACAAAATAGTCTTTTCCTAGTACAATATTAGGTGTACCTTTGGTAATTTTCAGCACGGTGGGTTTTACTAAAATAGCAGAGGTTTGCCACTACTTCTTTTTTTGTACGGTTGGCAATTTCTACCTAGGGTTTTTGAACACACATTCACTGATGTACAAAACGTCTCTAAAGACTTTCAAGTATTTTTGTTGTACAAAAAATGTATTTCGAGTACGTTTTATTAAGAAATTGTAGTTGTATTATGCTAAAAATAATGCCTATTTAATTTAATCGAGGGGGTGTCTGAGCTTTTTCCGATATTTGAAATCTTTCGGTTTTTATGCGATTTTTCCCGAAGTGTCGTTTTTGGGTATATTTCCAATAATTGAAAAATGTGTCAACTCTGGGTCCAGTTTATAGGCAATATGGGTATCAAAATTTTTGTTTGTTTGAGTACTTTAATCGGGTATCAAATAAATCCAGTTTTCGAAAATTAAAGACAAGTTTTCAAACAAAAAGTAATAAATTTGTAACCTTTAATCTTGAGATTGAGCATTTAAAAAAATATGTGTCGATTTTTTTGTGCATACATATCCAAAGTTCATTAAAACCCTCAAGTTCGAGTCGGGATATCTCCCTTGCTAGTTGCTATCATTATAATCGTGATTTAGAAGATGTTTAGCAGTTAAAGACGATAACACACTGTCACAAAATTTTTCCAATTTTTTCCCTCATGTCACAATTTTGAGAAAACTGCAATTAAAAACGCAAAATATTGCGTTTTTAACCATTTTTCAAGATGTGAACTACACATCTGTTCACATTGTGTACACAACACATCCGAAAATCTTAAGCAGTTTATGACGATGGAATCAATTGAACTTTATTTTCCATAATGAGTTAACATTCGTTCCAAATTTGTTTATTATAGGTAAAAATTACATTTGAAAAATACTAAATCGAAAAAATTACCAAATATTACATTTTTAAAAATAGCCTAGGCCATACATCCGACCAGCTTTAATTTATTTTAGTGTCATGATATAAACTTTGAAAAGCGTTTAAATGATTACACCAACTTTGTTCAAATTGCATTTCAAATATAATATATTTTTTTCAATTTCATATAAAAAATGTATTTATATTTTTTTGTGAAAGCCGATAGCCTTTGATACTAGTGCTTTAGATGTAAGATTTATTGTAATTTTAATTTTAATTATAATAAATATCAAAAATAAAATATTTTTTTTTTGTAGAAGGCATCTGATAAATGTATCTTTACGCTATTTTAACTATCAGTTTTAGAAAATTTCATTGCGGTATCTTCAAGAGTAAATTGTATTCTAATTACTTAAATTTATTCTATCGTATAATAAAAACCTTCAAAAATAGCCAAAAATAGCAATTTTAGGCAACTATAGCTATAGCGGTTTTCGCAAAATTGTGACGTGATGGAAAAAATTGGATGACAGATTTGCAATCAGGGCATCAAAGTATATAAATCAAATATCGACATGAATTCCGCTGAAAACCAAGGAAGCTTGCTGTCAGAAAAATATAGTGCAAAACATCTCACTTTAACACGTTTAACTCTAAAACACGATGTTAAAAAGGTATATGTGTGCTAATGTGGGACATTAATCACAATAGGATTTTCTGAAATTAGTATGTCTTTTTGTAATGTTACAAATTTTAAATAGAACTGCTAATTTCTCTTCGCATAAAAAGTTTCATGAATTAAGTTCAGTTATTGGCACACCATATCCATTTGAGGGTTAACTGGAGTTTCAAGAATTTGATAAAAGCTTGTTTACAATTATCGGTCTATCGGTTACAATACATGTAATTTTATATTGTGGTTTGTTTGTTGCCACTTTTGATTTTTGTAATGTTGCATTTTAAGTATTTCTAGGTTTTACACTATAATTACAGGAATAATGATGTAACTAACACACACTCATAAATGTAATGTGGCATGGTGTTTTGGAATGGTGGCCAAGATCACTATTTAATAATAAAAATAAACTTGACTATTAATTACAATAGTTGGTAACTATATAAAGAGTAGGTTAGTGTTACAAGTTGCAACTTACAACATATGCTATGAAATGTCATAAAACATTTTAAATCATGAACATTTTTAATTCATAACAATGTATTTTAAACTTTAACGGTAGGGTGATCGATTATTCGAAATTTTCCGAAACCCGGTTTTCGGGTTTTCCGAATAGTTGAAATTTACAAAAAAAATCGTGTTCGGTTTCTTGAATTTGAGAAAAACCCGGTTAAACCGCTTTTGATAGTTTACTCTATTATGCTCAGAAAATAAAATTTATTTCATATATTTGAATGATTTCAGGGTCTATTATTAGAAAAATTATTATTCATTTTGGAAAATCTTTTTGTATGGTTGAGACAATTGTTTTAATAAACAAAAATACTGTTAAAATTTCAACAAAAATTTTATATATTTTTTTTTTGTATTTGTTAAAATATTCAAATAAAAAAAAAGACAGATCGTAACTCTGGAACAATACAAAAATTATTTAAAAAAAGTAAAACACTTTCATAAAAAACTGAATTTTAAGTTCTGAACATGTCAGCAATAAATTTTATAAATAATAAATTTTGGAAAAACCGAAAAAAACAGTTGAAACCAGCTTGCAAAACCCGGCTCTATTATCCTAATAGATACGCCAAAATTTGACGGCTGTACAGTAGGGTAATAACTTTTTGCATTTTTTTCAAATATCAAATCTCCCCAGACAAAATCGAGTAGGGCATAGACAAATATTAAGAACTGCGTTTTTAGTTTTTCGCTATCGTTAAAAAAGGATACGCACCGCACCAAACGCGTTAAAGTTTTGAATCAAACAAAGTTAAAAAAAAAACTTTTTTTGATGCCTCAACGTCTGACCATCACATCTATATAATTAAGGCATGCTGATTTCAATAGTAAAGTCCGTTTTCGAGTCAATGGAATAGTTTTTTTCCAAATTTGCTTTTAATTTCCGCTATTTTTTTGGAGGTTTTTATATATAAAAAAAATCTGTTTTCACATATTAATATATTAAAGGCATTTTAGAAATCGCTGAAATAGTTTTTTTTTATCATTAATACAATGTTTGCCATTAGTAAACCCCTGGGGAGAATGTTGTCCAAAAAAAGTTATCACCCTATTGTACAGTGGTTCCAAACACAAAAATTGTAATATTTATGGATCTCCTGAACTACTATTCCAATTCAGAAAAAAGTTAAAAAAATTAAAATGGGGAGCTAGCCTTTAAGAAAATTGTTTATGTGTGGGCGCTGTGGTGTAATGGTTAGCGCGTTGGACTGTTACACAGATGGTCCCGGGTTCGATTCCCGGTGACGGCAACATCAATTTAGGAAAACAAATAATATGTTTGAGTTTTTTATCCATCATATGTATCGCAGGCCCACCTTCGGTGTTCCCATAGCACTTAACCCCACTGAAGTAAAATAATGAATCAGGGCTATGAACCAAAAAAAAAAAAAACTTCAATAAGTTCGCCAAATCTCCATCAGGTGGTGAGAAACAACTGTTGTAAGACTTATCATTTCGCGCAATTACAGTGTTGCCATGTTTGAAGCCCTTCATCTTTCCCCACCTTTCATTTCTCCACTATCAGTTTTGCAAAGAAATCAACACATAAATAAATGGGAAGAATTTCCTGAGTGGTGCTTCTCTTTAAAAAAAAAAAATAAATAAATAAAAATAAATAAATGTAGTTACCCTGTTTTCACACAGAATGTACTACAGGGTGTCAAAGTTAAGTTGTATACGCTCATAACTTTTACAGATGTGGATCGATTTGGCTGATTTTTTGTAATCTAGGTAAAGAAAAAAACATGCTTTGGGTGCCATAGTAAAAAACATTGGACTTTGAATTTCAAAATCTTAATTTTTTACCTTGACTTATTTTGGTTTTTTCACAATAAGTTTTTTTATTATCACAAGGAAATGATTAAGATTTTTTTGTGCAATCATCAACACTAGAATACTAACTATTTTTAAATTTTTTTTTAAAAAATAGCTTACTACATTTATCCATATAAAAATACTTTTTAGGATTTTAAAGTTTTTTTTATAATTTTAAAATCACTGACTTCTTCCATTATTTAAAAAGCATCTGCCAGATGTAGTTTCTTGTTTTAATAATTGGGATTAAAACTAACGTTTTTTTCATGAACGATTTTAAAGGCGATTTTTAATGCTATATACCCGTTGTTTTTATATTTTGCATTATTCTAAAAGTAGATAACTACAGCTTCCAGATGCGTTTTAAACTATGGCAATAGTCAATATCATTCATTCATTGAACAAAGAACAAAAATTTGCATTTTTTGACCACATGTCTTCCGATTTGCTTTATGTTAGAAATATATATTCTCTGTGGAGCCTATAACACATCTCCATATTCAGTTTTTTAATTTTTCAAAAACTCGCTGTTTAAAAAAAAAATCAAACAATCTTAAACGTATGTAACTTTGGAGTGTCGTATAAAAAGTTTTTTTCGGATTTCGCTACAATGCAATAAAAAAACGTATTTACAAAAATGAATTTTTTCTGCAAATGCAATTTTTAGCTGCATTTTCAAAATTGTTCTGCCCTTCAAAATTTTTTAAACTTGGATGAATCGAAAATTAAAATTTTTTTTATAAAATTAAATTTTATCTAATTTTATCGTTTTCCTTTATTTCCATACAAAAAATGAAATTTTTTGTAAATTTGTAAAATTTTTTTGTTTTAAAACCGATTAAAAAAAAAATAATATGATGCAACAAAAATTGTATCAAATTTTATATATCCTCATATCTAATTGAAATACAGTTTGATCCGAAAAATGGTGGATATAAATGGAGTTGATACAATTTGATACGATTCAGTACAGTGAAAATGAATATGATAAATTGAATACAGGGGTATGGATATTATAGTCCAATTATTTAGAGCCCAAATTAAATTTGACGTACAGTTAAATTTTAATTTTATATGCTTAAAAATCAGAAAATTTTATGTCAAACTAAATTTTTTGGAGTCCTGATTAAAAAATATTATATTATGGCTAATACTATCATACGTAATTTAATATGTGTCTTTATACAAATTTATCCGAGAAATGGGCCCATATAATTACATAAGGTTGGATTAATTTAGTTCTAATTTGATACTATCTGATTAAATTATATACGAATAATGGCGCGATACAATTTAATCAGATTTTATATGGTGGTATAAAATGATATCAGAACTGATACGAACAAATACAAAATCAGTCATAGTTGTTTCTGGTTTTTACATTATCTGCAAATATAGGATTTGCTTCAACGTTAATAGTCCTTTTAGACATTAGTCACTAGCAAAAAGTAGACGACTTTATAATTGGTCGACAAATTTTTAGAAAATGTATTTCCATTTGTAAATTTTATTCATAAAATCCTCCGGAAATTTCCAAAACGAAGAAAAGAAAATTTGAAAAAATTTACACAAAATTTATGAATATTGTAACTTACAACCATAGTATCTAACAACATTGAATAACAAACACTGAAAAAGTTACAACTTAATTTAGCTTTTTACATTAAAAAAAATCTAAAACTATAGTAATAACTCCTAATGTTACATATGATACAAGTTCTTTGTTTCAAAGAGAAATTAAAATTTTATCGAAATAAGTTGATTTTAAGGGTCCTACTACATCTTGCTGGGTATAATCTGCAGATATTTAACAACCATAAACGATGAACTTGTGTTTTCGATAGTCAGAAACCAGGGGAAGTTCTTAAGACGACTTAAGTTGTTTTATCAAAAGTATAAACAAAATGAGATAGAAAATTGTTAAAGTTTTTTGATGTAATATATAATTATATCCAACTGAAGATTGACAAAATTTCTAGTATGATTATGCAAAGGGTAATATACAACCTTATCCAAAAATAAATTGTGTTTTTTTTTTTTTAAATAACATAATATCTAAATATATATTATTTTGTATCTTGTAATGTCTAAGTATATAACGTCATATTTATTTGTATTAATTTTACCTAATTCTAAATGCAATATACAATTATATATTGATTTAGATGTGATAAGATGCCACTATATATGACATCATATAAATATTTTTCGAGAAAAATTATTTTATATATGAATTTATATAATTATGTCCGGTTAAATGCACTGGCAGAGAAAGTCATGTAAGTGTGTATAAAACATTGTAAGATATTTTTCATTTAAGATAATTTTAATAGATATTTTTATGATGTCATACTTAACTATATTAAATTGTACAAAACTGAACCACATTATAAAAGATTATATACTATTATTTTTACTCGGGAATACAAAAACGTGATTTATTTAATTTAAATTGTCTAAAAAAATAATTTTTGATACATTTTACAAATGCAATTTTTGGATGCATTTGCAATTGAATTTGCGTCAAAAGAGTATACGTATAAAAATGTAAACAAAGTCAAAGGGTGTGAGCACAAAAAATATATTTTTTGAGCGTTCTCTCATGGAATGCGCGATAGATAAGTCTATTCAAGTTCTATAACTTTATGTGAAGTCAAATTAAGGCAGGGTGTAAAATCTGCTATTGTCTTTTATTTCGAGTGATTTTTTTTCTTTTCAGATCTTTCCAGATTATTTCGGTAATGGTACACACAGAAAAATATTTAGCTTTTGTATTTGTCAACTGAAATTCGGTTACTACGACTTAAATTCGGTTATTAGAAATTTCAGACAGTTGAGTTGAGGCGCTCAGCGCCAAAACGGCCTAAGCCCAAAAAAATGGTTCTGAGAAAAACGAAGTTAAAAGAAAATAAGTTTTTAAAATATTTTTAATTTTTTTTTTAATAATCGTAAATAAATATTAGTTGTAATATTTGTTTTAGGTTAATTATTAGGTCTTAATTAACTTAGATAAAGACTGTTTTAAAGAGTTAATACAAAAATTAAAGTGGCTTAGGCCATTTTGGAATCCATTGATATATTGATATATTGATATATTGATATATTGATAGGAACTGAGGGTTAGGCCATTTTGGCTCCATTTATTACAACATACAAAATTTCTTCAGATAAATAATAAAAATAATTTGTAGCGTTTTAAATAATACAAATTAATAATAATAATTATTCGTCTTCTTCCTGAATATCTTCTTCTTTAGCTCTCGAATTTGTTTTTAAATTATTATAAAATGCATGCTTTATAGGAGGTATGAACTCTTTGAGTTCCTTAAATTTTGCAGCTTCAATGAATCTTCCTCCAGGATAAAGCGGTTCCAATTCCAAATTTACGAACTTGCTGGAGTTCCTCTTTGAAATATCAACTTCTTAAAATAAAACATCTATGTTATTTGAATATTTGTATTGAATTATAAATGACTTCACATTTTGGAACCGAAGCCACGGAATCTTAAGCCATTCAACTTTTGAAGTCTTGTCTGCGGAGATTTTTCTGTTTGTGACTAGTTTCTCGATTAAGGATATGCTTTTAATATCAACTGCCGTCATCCAAGTGAAATGGTTCCCTTTTTTTGCCGTGATGATTACACGATCCCAATCATCAGGCGTAAAAATGTCCTTTTAATATTTTTTTTCCTTTTCAATGAGACCAAAATCTTGCTCGCATGGTAGGAATGAGTGGCCAGATACTAAAAATTTGTGGTCTATCTGTTCCACTGGGAAGGTCGAATTATTGACCATGTATGTGCAAATAGTGCTCATTCTTATGTTCCGGTTTTGGCCACCACATTGATCGCTATACATTATTAAGTTCTTACATTTGACATTGGCTTTCACGTAATGCATAATGCAAGACCCTATTTCCTGTGGGCCACGTGAAGCTATTGCCTGATTCCAGGCAGTTTTAATTGAATAGAGATGCAATTGTTCTATAAATAAAAAGAACGAAATGAACGATTGAACGAAATGAACAATTGAACGACAAGATCGAATATTGGTGAACGAATCTAATCGTTCAACTGAGTGTGTCGTTCAATTGAACTAGTTCGTTCATGACAACTCTATTAAAATGCATTTTGGAACAAAATCGCAACAGCTGATGGCGTAAGTCAACTTTACTACTTAAACTATGGTTTTTACTTACAAAAAAGAAAAAAAGAAGTTGATTTTTAAAAATTTCAAACGTAACATGCGTTTTTGGCCTAACCCACACATATTTTTTATTTCTAGGATTCGATTTGGCCTAAGCGGCTTAGGCCATTATGGCATCCACATTTTTTTGAACTTTGCATAGAGGAAAAACAGTTTTCAGCAGGTAGTATAACCTAGTGTTATACTATGCAATATGGAGTTTTTTTAGTATTTTCCAGCTGGTGTCATTGCTGGTAGTGAGAAAAGTAATGACATGTCATTACCATTTCAAAACCGGGACTGGGAAGATATATAAGAAACAGTTGCATACGAGGAAATTTTTTTAAAATTTCCTGTTGAGCTCGATATTATGTCACTTACGCCTGTTCCAAACTTCATTGCCATCACACCACTAAGTAAGAAATGGCCGAATAATTTTCAAAAATCTTGTGATATATCCCACTGTGCATAGGTCTATTAAAAAATATGTGTTTCAATGGCAGTTTTTTTTTTTTTTGGACCGTTGATTAGTGTAATTTAATTTTATTTATATATTTTGATCGTTTGCAATAAAATATCTTTATTTAAGTTTAATTTTTCACTAAATCAAAATTGACACCCCTAATTATGTGTAATAACTTTTTTGAAATCAATAACAAATTAATTAATTGATTAACTTTAATTCCCTTACAAAGTCATTTAAATTTTCTATAAGTAATTTTTATTAATAATTCTAGGTATATATAAAATTTTAAGAACTTGACGTAATAATTTAATTAAAGTAATAATTGAGTTATGACCCTGATAGAGATATTTATAAAATATTACGTACTTCCCCGAGAGATAACGACAGAGAGGAAATATAGATAAAATAAACTACATATTTAAGTGTAATAAAATTAACAATTAAGTTAAAAATTATAATAATTTGAACTTAACCTACATTACGATGATATCAATAACTATTGTTTAAAAATTTTATTTAAATATTCAAATGCAAAATTTTTTTTTAATGCTTAAACTGTTGAACTGGTTTTGGTTCATTGGTCATCTTCTTTTTTAAAACTTCTAAAATTTTCATTTACCTTTGACATGGTTTTCTTTAAGATGTGAATGATTTATGGCCGTAATTTCAAGCAATATATACCTACTGGTGCTTAGATACCTAACGTGTAACCGGTAGGTATCTATTGCTTGAAATTACGGGCATAAGTCAACTTTTTAAAATGTTTGCAAAAAAAAAAAAAAAATAATTGTAAAATATTTTATTATTATGTTGTTAAATATTTTAATTTTATTATCGTGACTTTGTAGTTTAACAAAAATTTTACTACCGTATTTTTTTTAAAGCGGTCTAAAAATATCTTTAAATGATTTGACCAATTAACGTTTTTGTTTTAACTTTGTATAATTAAATCATTAACCCTCTCACTACTCTTGTATACTACAGTGTACACATTCAAAAAAATATAAATATATATCGCTCATTTACTGCAAGACTGACATAACTCAAAAAACACGATTTTGCAGAAAACGAGTTTAAAGTTGTCAATCCATATCAGATTCGCTCGATCCACGTTTTTTATAAATAAGGCGTATTAATGTATTTTTCTCTTACTTGAGGGTTACACGATCCAGTTTTGATTATCAAGTTTTAATCCACTCACACTTTTTTACCAATACACTCACACTTTCTAAAATTGAAACGAACTTGCTTTAGATTTCTCTTTCTAGTGGAGTGTATTAATTTACGTTCAAGAAGTTTTGAAGTTGTTTTTGTTTTTCCTTTGACGACGACATCTTGAAAAATTAACTTGCTTTCAACTTGCATGCAGCCTACGTCACAGCTGTTAATTTTTACATATTTTGACAAACAGTATATGTAAAAGACTATCAAGAAAATATTGATCGCGTGGCTGCAGTGTTAGTGAGAATTGTTTGTGAATTCGCTAATTATAGAGAGACCCGTGAGTAGCACAGTTTCTCTATGAAGTATATACTCTTTGCACCCACTTTAAAGAAAAAAATAAAATATATTATCGTCTATCTCGAAAAGTGCACATGATATTAATATTAAATTTTTACACAATATAAAGCATGATATAACTAATAAATCTGCATAATTAACTCAAAAATCGCATTTTTTGACTTAAGACAGTCTTGAAGTAAATAAGCGATATATACAATACATGTATAATGAAATAAAATTTTATGTTTTCGTTAAAATATATTCATTAGGATATTAGTCATTGAAAAAAACCATTATGTTCTGAAACTGTTCATCAGGGCTATATAGGGTAGGGTGGTTCATAAACGAACATTCGATTTTGTTATGGGCCAACCGGAATATAAGCATAATGAAAAAATAACGCAACATTTTTTAAAATTTTTGTACCAAAGTTTAGGGGTTAAACTTTGGGGCCCGGTATGAACTGCGTTTATATGGGGAAAAATTACTTTTTTACTTTCTGTAAACATTTTTTAATTTCGTAATAGTTGTTATTCTATTCTACACTCATAAAAAAAAGTTTGTAAAGTCAGCAAAAAATTTTGCTGAGTCAGCAAAATTTTAGTCAGGAGGATGCTAGCAAAAAAGTTGCTAATGTCAGCAAAATCTTTTGCTGAAAATCAGCGAGCTGATTTTTAGCAACAAAATTTGTAGATTCAGCAAAAGTTTTGCTAACACTTAGTAGATTAGAAATAAAAAAGCGTTGGTAAAAATTAATAAATTTTTTGCTGAATTTTAGTAGACTGAAAAGAACGCAAAAAATTTGTAGAAAAATTGTAATTTAGTTAATTTATTTGCTGAAAATCATAAAACATATTTTTGTGATTCTTTTAAAAATAATTTACTATAATAACGAAATATAACAATTTTAATTTTCCCACATTGACGACATGAATTAATTTAATATCTGAAAATATATAGAAATAAATATATATAACATAACAAAAATTTTCTTTCAACTACTTACATCAATGGTTGTCTTAATGATGCTATGACGAAACTGCCGAAGATAATTCTAGAAACGAAACAAAAAAATAAACAAAACAAACGAAACGAAAAAAACAACCCTTTTTTTGCAATAAGGAAAAGAACCATACAAATCTACCTAAGATGTGTGTTTTTGTCTTTCTCTTTACTCTGTCTACATGTCTGTATATGTTTTTTCATGGTTGATTTTTTTACTTGTCTTGTTAGAGTTGTACTTTTTAATATCATTTTCCTCTTCTCTACTACATCTTGACATGCCGCGACATCTGCTTATCAGCACAATTTTTTTTAGCAAAATTAATTAGTAAAACATTAGTATATTAGTAAAGCATTAGTATAAAACAGTTAAGTGCTGAATAAGTACAACAAAAATTTTAGCTGAAAACACGATTTTAGCAAAAATATTTGCTAAAAAATAGTATACCTGATTTACAAGACGTTTTACTAACTTCTCTACTAACTTATTTTTTTGAGTGTAGATAAATTTATCTCTAGAAACATAAAATAATGTTTTCAAAACGGTATTGGGTATGCAAGTAAATAATGTCCATTTTTTTGATTGAAAAATGCATATATTATAATTACAAAACGAATTGATACATTATTCAAAGTATTGTCCATCGTTAGCCACTACTTTTTAACATCTTTCTATTAGCATATTGATTCCGCGCCAAAAGAACTGTTCCGGTTTTGAGGTAAAGAATGAATCAACCCAATTTCTGATACCCGGAACTCGGGCTAGCTAATGGAACATTTTTTTACACTAAAAATAATTACAACTTGTTGATAAAAAAATGTTGCTTAAAACGCTCACTTTTATTTTGCTTATATTTTCTTATTTTCTATTATAATTTAATGTATTTTAATTTTATATTGTTTATTTTATCGTTAAAATTTTAAATAAATAAACATTTTATTAAATTATTACTCAAAAACTTAATAAAAATTAATTTAAACTCTTAAATTTGTGCAACAAGTTTGGTCGGTGCAAGTTTACGAATAAATAAAAAGTGGTCAGATTGAGAGAGACTGAGGTGGATAGAAACTAACAGATATAATTTTTTATAAAGTTATCGTCCTCTTTAGAAATTATTTATCCGGAAGTATTTGTAGTCGCAAAATAGAAACCTTACACACAATTTTCAATAATGTAGTTTTTTAAGTTATCAATCATACTGCTATATTGGAGCCAATATTTTAAATTTCCAAAAATTGTTGTCAATTGGGGGCAAACAATTTTTATTCATTTAATAACAAGTTTTATTGTACACTGATAGAATTTTCCTTAATAGTGTTAATGAATCTATTTTATTAACCCTCAAACCGGCCTAAGCTTTTTTGCAATGAAATTAATACCACTTGTTCGGCATGAAAAAGAAACAATATGTTCTTCTATTTTTCGTTGCCTATTTTAGGCGATATGGGTCAAAAAAGCCTTTAGAGCAAATCTCAAAAACTAATCCATAAAACTGAAAAATAAAATTATTACTGTTACCAAGATATAACTACAGTCCAAAAATTATCCTTTTTGTGGTGTAACTTTCGAAGATATGTCGATTTTCGTTATTCGAAAAACGCGAAATTGAGCTAAAACGTATCTAAAATTCACTATATATTTATTGAACTTAAAGGCTTTGCTAATACTGCTAAACATAATCTTTCTGCCAAATTTCTTAAAAATATGCCCATACGTTTTCGACGATGTCCTTTATTTGTATGCTATTGGAATCCTGTATGTCAGTGGACCAAAATTATAACTTTTTTGAAAAGTTTAAGCATCAATGAACGTTGTGTTAAGTATCAGCGGTTTCTAGTTAACGTAAATATGTTTAAAAGATTTTTAAAAATTGTGTTCTGTTCAAAATATTTATTTTTTGAAATTTTCATTTTAAAAATTCCTTAACATTGTTAATTTTTTCATAAAATTTTTTTTAATGATTTTTTCATAATTTCACAAAACAAAGTCATTAAATCAATGAAAATTTTTCGAGTTTTTTCAATAAAAATTTAAGCTTTTAATATGCCAAAAGAAATAGTTTAGTGTAATTTTTTGGTTTTTTTCCTATACAGTTTAGTACAGTTTAGGGCGGGTCGATTTAAAAATTGCTCAACGTTCAAGGAAAATCGTATTCTAGGGATCAAAATAAGAAACTTTGCCGAAGGAACCATACCTCTAAAACGAATTCTGATGTCCCGACTTTTGACCCGTAGGGTAAAATTTTGAAAAAGCCTACTTTGATATTTCAGAAAGTAGGAGGAATCTCTCCACGATTATGGGAGCTACTTCTTCTCCGGGAGACACGCTAGCAGATTAATGCATAAAACATCATTCTAGGTGACCGTTAAGGGGTTAAAATTTAAGTTGAAAGAGAGCCTTTTTAGTCGTGTTTTTATAGCAAAATGTGCAAATCTCGGGATAGAGATATTTCAGAAAGTAGGAGGAGTCTTTCCAAGATTATGGTCTCTATTTCTTCTCCGGAAGCCGCTCTAGCAGATTAATGTATAAATTATATTCGATTGGGTTGGACTCCATTGGGGCACTCTAAATGGGTCAAAGTGGGATTTTTCAAAATTTTAAACTACGGGTCAAAAGTCAGCACATCAGAATTCGTTTTAGAGGTGTGGTTCCTTCGGCAAAGTTTCTTATTTTGATCCCTAGAATACGATTTTCCTTGAACGTTGAGCGATTTTTTTGCCTCCATACAAATCGACCCGGCCTAATACAGTTATAACGAACTCGCGGAGACCGTACGATTTAGTTCGTTATAAGCAAATTTCGCTATAAGCGAGTTAAACATTTTCCAAAAAATTATTAAAATTTCTGGATTTCTTCTTAAATTCACATAATTTTAAAATTTTTGTTAATAATTCTAAAACAATTCTTCGATAAAAATTTGTCTCATACAGTTCTTAATTCTTTTCATTAAATTTGTAATTAAAAAGCTAAAATTTTTATGATTTGTAGCAGAATTTTAGTTTTATAATCTCGATTTTTTTATGTGTTCGTTAAAAGCGTAAACATTTATATGAAAACTCGTAAAAATTTCCAAAAAATTTGTTCGTTAAATTAAAAGTTCGTCATAAACGATGATCGTTATAACGGTATTATTTTGTATGAAATTTGTTAGTAAATCCTTTGAGACCAGAAAATTCGCTCGATATAAAAAAAGTTCATTATAACCGGTGTTCGTTGTAACTGAGTTCCACTGTAGTACATGTTGGATAAAAAATAAACGAGTTGATTCGGTCTTATACCACTTAGGTATAAAGAGTTGATGTGAAATGACTACAAAATTCTTAAAAAAAATTCTTAAGTCGACATAAGTGCTTTTGTAAAAAGTCAAAAGATTTTTTTGTTATTATTTTTTATTTAAATAGAAAAATAGGTTTTTGCTAATATCTCAACCTCTTTTAAAAGTGTATTATGCATAAAGAAATAAATTTTTGTGTTGTAATAAAAAGTCATAAAAATATTTCATACAAACTTTGAATTTTATTCATTAAACGCATGCATCTTTCATAACGTTTATGCTGGAATTAATGAAAAAAAATGTAAAATAATTTATGAATTCTCATTGGATCAATGAAATCATTCATTAAAATTAAATTGATTTAATGATGTTTCATTGGTGGGGACTTTTTTTATGAACAAATTCATTGTATTAATGAAGGAATTCATTAATTCTACGCACAAATTTCTATTAGTATATGACAATTTTTCGATGAAATTAGTTTTGAAAAAAATTTTTTCCAACAATTTAAGCTTCATTTTAAATTTTTATGTAATTTCTTTTTCCAACAGTTTGATAACATTTTTAATAGCCACAAATTTCCCAAAAATATATATAATGCGTCTGCAAATGAACACTTAAACTTTGCAATTTCGTTTTCTTTGCAATAAACTGGTTAAACATCTTTGCAGGTCAAATGAATAAATTTCCATTTAACAAATCCATTGCAACTGTTTAAAATGATATTTGTTTAATATTCATTTAATTCATAGGCAATTTAAAATTTTACATTCCGTTTAAAATGTTTCGTTTTTTTGTAATAAAAGTTCAAAGTTTTTTGTCACATACTTTTCTAAAATTTTTTTTTTTTTTTTGTGTACTCCTTTTTTATGTTAATCACTTCTTTAATGAACTAGCTCGTTTTTTTCACTTTAAGTTTTAAATATTTATTCGATTTTTTTTCGATTTAAACCGTACTCCTTGAGTGCTAAACACGTACTGATGTATTAAAATTATTTAATTTTGGTTAGTTAGCATCAGACTAACAAACGGTTACTAAAACTTGACTGAAATTGAAAACAAAATAAGTCTGTAGCTAAAACAAATAAAATACTTAATTTTAAAATCTGTTTAAAGTTTTGTTTCTGTTAAAACGACAAGTTTTTATACAGTGTTGAGCCTTACAGTGAAGAGCAAAACTCTAAGCACATTGGAATGACTCATTATGATAAAAGCTTTAAAAAATCAATAAAAATATTAGTAAAACTACAGATGTATTTGTTGTGACAATCTATGCTATAATTATAGGTTGAATTATATTACGAGGGGCGGTTCAATAAGTCCTTGACTTTTTGAATGAAACACAGTTTTTTTTTGCAAAAAAAAAAAAATTATTTTTCAACATAATCTCCTTTTAGCTCAATACACTTAGTCCAGCGTTTCTCAAATTTTTGTATCTCTTAAAAAAAATAATATTTTTCGAGGTACATAAAATAGGCATTTGTTTGATCAATAATTTCATCGTTGGAGCTAAATCTCTTTCCATTGAGCCATTTCTTTAGGTTTGGGAAGTCCCCAAAAAAAGCATGTGAACTTTTTTTCATTAATCCTAGTGTGTTTCATGAATAACTTCTTTTTGTTACAAAAAAGTGAATTTATCTATAACACACTTTTTAAAAATAATTTGTTCTTTAATAAAAATAAAAATCTGTCGACTTTTTACAAAAGCACTTATGTCGACTTAAAAAACATTTTCTTAAAAAACATTTGTAGTCATTTCACATCAACGCTTTATACGCTAAATTTTATGAGATATGTGCGCAATCGTACGTTTATTTGTTAAAAAGAGGGATAAAAAATTACAACGTTTTTGGATGAAAGCATGTCTAAAAATAAAAAAAAAAACACAAAATTTTATAGCCATATTGCCTATGCTATTTTCACAGGGTTGCCACTTATTTTAAATATTTAACATAGGGGTTATAAAAGCTCTTCGGGAAAAGTCGTGTTCAAGCCGAACGGTTACTAACATTCATAAAATCCCAAACACCCACTTGATAAAATTAAATAATCATTATTATATGCTAATTTAACCAACAACAACTTCCCATAAAAACGCGAAATTCGAAAAATTAAAAAGTTGGATAACAAAAATGTGTTAACCCACTTGCTAACCGCTAAATTAAAAAGAGATAACTCACGAAAAAAAATGTGTGTCCTCTACAAAATATTCAAGTTTCATTCAAATCTGCGGATTCACCATTATGTAGTTTCCTTGTAAGTCGGAGTTTTGCAAACGGTAAGAATTTTATTCACATTTTTAATCAAACTACTTGATTCCATACAGAAAAAAAAATAAAAAACATGAAAAATTAAATTTTCAAAGTACATATTTGCTTAATTGTACCTTTGAAATATTTTCTTATTTTTTGATTTTTTCCAAGTTTTAACTAGTATTTTTTAAATGGTTTACGCATTACTTTACCTGTTATTGTCTATTTTGGACCACATGCTACACAACAACAAAAATATCGTTTGTTTACCGCAATTAAAAAAGTTAGCATACAGGATCATAATTAAATCTTACGATTAAATAGAAAACTCGAAGTTTTTTTATTTGTAAGAGAAAATAATTACAGTTTTTGAGTAATTAGTCTTTTTTAAAGAACGTATAATATTAATATTGTTGATTTAATTTTTTTTTTTTAATTAATAATCAAATTATTACAAATTATATACTATTACCCTAACCGAGCATTAGCTACTATGGCCTTCGGCGCGTTGTAGCGAAAACAGACCAGTGCCTCTGGTGGGAATCGAACCCACGCCCCCGCACTGATAAGCCAGAACGCCACCAACTAGCCTACCGGGGCGCACAAATTTGATATAATTTAATGTTGTTAAAGTTGTTTAAAATTTCGCATTATCGGCAAATATTTCGTTCTGATGCGATAATAAACAGAAAGTTTTTGCGCTGGCATAAATACATAATATAACATTAGCTTGTTTTGCCATTTGAAACTATTTTTTTTTGTCACAATTGTTGTTGAAAAACGAAAAAAAAAATTTCGAAATGCTTTTCTGGAACATGCCTGTATATTGCTTTTTTTTTATCAAAACAGTTTTTTAAAATACAAAGTTAGCTAATAAAAAAAAAAAAGAAAAGATTATATATGAAATAATATATATAAAATAATATATGAACATATAGGGCCATACTTGTTCATATATGGAAATGCATGTTAATTTTTCTAGTATGTACGAATATGAATGACCATATATGATCATATAAAAATATATATGATCATATATGAACATTTTTAACCATATAGTTTTAATTTTGCTAAACAACTTTTGCAATTCACTGTAATCATTGTTATGAACTTTGTAGCCACATGTTAAAATTGTTAAAATTTTAACAACAACAAATAAAAATACTTAAAGTTTGCCACTGTTGTTGCTGTAGTATTGTCTAAACTAAACGAGTAAGTACGTTTATATAAAATGCTACCTGGCGAATAGGAGGTAATTGATACTCACAGCCCCCACAACCATTTTAAGATCGACAGACATTTGCTAGTCAGAGTCTATCACACATGACTTCTCACAATCACCTACAAGTCACTTCACTTCTAACTATACGTATACATTTTGACACAATAATTCACCTCATTTTAATTTAAAATATATGGCCGGTACTTAAAGTTGGAAACAGTTACAACTCAGGTCATTTTTAACGCTTTAGAGAACATGCTAAATATTTTCAAAACTTTTATTTTCCAATGGCGATAATGTGTACATAGAGAAACAGAAAATTTAATAAGACGAGTGATTGAGAATATTTCCTACAAGATCTCACATATTTTTCAATCAAAGTGTAATAACGTTAAAATTTACATTTAAGAAAGCTTTTATTAAAAGCTATTTTGGAAAATATTAGCTTTGGGTAATTTTTCTGGAAATCGACACACCAATCTGATTCATGTCTTCCAATTTACACAAAATTTTGAGCAAGCTTTCTCCTGGACCTTATTAACATTTTAATTTCTAGGTTTTCCTAAATTCGTTGTAGTTCGAGTTTTATCGCAACGTAAATTTGGGACTTTTTAGTAAACATCAAAACGTTCAAAACATCATATCTATTGAAAGCGCCATCCATTTGTTATGAACTTGGTCTCACAATAAAGCTTATAAATAATTCTTTTTTTTTTGAAAAAAGGGAACCAAAAATTTAAAATGTCCTTGATTTGCAAATAGCTCAAAATGCGCATCCTGAAATTTTTTTATTTTTTGTTTAGAGTTTACTTGACATCAGTCGCGGATCCAGGAAACGGTTTTGGGGAGGGAAATTAGAGTATTTTGAATTATCTTTTTTAATCTTTTATATATTTTTGTATTGAAAATTTCCCATTTTCCCTACCCCTGGATCCGCGTCTGTCTACATCATACAATAATTTCAGAATGGGTTCGAAATGTGTTTCATGGAAATCTTAATTTTTGTAAACATTATTTTTATAAAATATTTTATTATTAAATAATTAGTATTATTTTAATACAAATTTTGCATTGTAGTTTACAATAAGTAGGGCTCGGAAGTTAATGCATTTAATAACATAAAATATGCATTACAAATCTTAAAACATGGATTTAAAATTATAAAAATATGCATTTATTATTGATTTTTCGAACGTTTTTAACACAATTTACACAATTTAAATAATTTTTGTCTTAAAAGTGTTTGAAAATTTGAAAATTAGCGTTAATCTTCATAAGGAAGTCAGTAATGGTATTTTTCTGTATAGTTTTGCCTTCGTGATGAAAACAAAATTATCACCCAAATATTTATAAATTTAATTATTTATATTATAATAAAAAAACCCAGATTTTAATCAAATATTCAAAAATGATCTTAAACATATGCATTTTAATGAAAAATATGCATCAAAACATGCCAAAATATGCATTTATACTCGTACACACAGAATACAGTTTTGTAGTTGCAACCGAATTTTTTGCCAACAGAATTTTTGTGGTTCCACGTACTGTCACTATTATTAAATATTAATACTTTTGTAACAACCGACATTTAATTACAAATATTAAATAATGTTTATGAACTATAATATTCTATAAATAGATTCACACGCCTTCAACAAAATTTATTTTATTAATAAAAAAATTATATTCCTAGAACTGGGCTCGAATCGGCGATGATCCGTTTGTCTGGCAAGTACTTTACCTCTATACTAAACCCAATTAAAATTTTTTTTTTTTATTTCAACATTGACTATTTTCTAGTTTCAAATTTAAATATTTGTGTAAAAATAGATTTGTATGTACAATAGAAATTCATTGCTAACCTCAAAATTTTATTAGAATTACAAAAACTATAAAAAAAATTAATATATTATTTTAAAATTATTTTATTGAAAAAAAAATTCTTATGCCGCGAACTAGACTCGATCCGGTGAACTTCTGCTTGTCAGGCAATTGCTTTACCTCTAGCCTAAACGCAATTTGAATTTGTATTTTCAAATTTCTACCTTGAAAATTTTTGTTCTTTAAAGTTTAAATATTAATGTCTAAAAATCTTAATATTTTATTAGAGTTACCAAAACTATTAAAAAACTTTATATTATTTTAAAATTGGTAACGAAAACTTATATTTTCGATAGAGTGATTGTTTTGTTGCAGGCGAAACTAATATTCGATTTTAACTGCAAATATTTTATTCAAGGGATAATATCTAAGAAAAGTGGTTGGTTGTTGTTATTAAAGGCAATGTAAAATATAATATACGAGGGCGTATCAATAAGTTCGTGACTTTTTAAATGAAACACAGTTTTTTTTTGCAAAAAAAAAAATATTTTTTAAAATAGAAATCTCCTTTTATCTCAGTACACTTAGTCCAACGTTTTTCCAACTTTTGTATCCCTTCCAAAAACTAGAATTTTTCGAGGTCCATGAAGTAGTCATTTGTTTGATCACTAATTTAATCGTTGGAGCTAAATAGCTCGGTGGAAAGAGATTGAGGTAGCAATTCGTACCCCAATTCATGGAATTTTGGCATTGAGACTGCACACGTGTGCACCCGTGCATTATCTTGATGAAAAATACCTTTTTTCTTGGCCATATGGGGTCGTTTTTTTTTTTTTAAATCCTCGTTAAATCGGTCCAATAAGTTGGCATAATATTATTGGACGACAAACTTACCATGGCCTTCTTTGGAGCCGGTTCACCAGGAGAAACCCGTTGTTTAGACTGCTGCTTGGTCTCCGGAGTGTTGTACAAAACACCGCATGAACTCATTCGAATTGCAGTTAAACAACTCCATTTTCCCGATTTTCAAAAAGGACTTATTTTTAAAAAAATATTTTTTTTAAAAAAACTTCAAAAAAAAAATTACCACAACATTTAACACCGACAACACACGAACAAAATATTTAGCTTTTTATAAGATTGTTACGACTTATCTACACAAGGCCAAAAAAAATTGCTAAAATTTTGCATTATTTTCACTGCTCCAATTACGAATAAATAATTTAAAAAAAATTTAAACTTGAAAATATTAAAATAATTTTGTTCGTTTTTCTTTGCACACATAATGGGTATTTAAAAATAATAATATTGAAGGGATTCCTCTATCCGCTTGCGTGTGGACCGATTTAATTTTGACTGATTTAAAAGAACGTCAGTTTTTTAGATAAAAAAAATTATTTAATCACAATTTTTTTCTGAGTTGTCGGGGTTAAAAATAATTAAAAACAATTTTTGTGTCAATATTTTTTTTTAAGTTTTTTAAAAAAAATATTTTTACTAAAATATGTTGTTTTTAAAAATTGGGTTTTTAAAAATCAGTCAGGTAGCGACAGCAATTTTTTTTTCCAAAATTTTTAAAAAATTAGAGATTTTTTTTTTTATAAATCTTAACTCATCGCAAAAAAATTCGAAGTTTTTAAATTTTGATTTTTTTCTTTTAAGACGACCCTTAAACTAATAAGACGACCCTTAAACTAATAATTTGTAATAATTTGTTATAGTAGACTAGAACTCTTTAAGAGTGATTTATCTGGTTTTGTGAAAACAAATCGCAAAAGAAAAAAAAAGAATAAAATTTAGTTTCATTAATTGTTTTTTTGCACATACTCCATTTCAGCGACCCTTAATATTTTTTAATTTATAATCATATTTTATAATCATAAAGGCTATATTTTGGAAACTAAGCGAGATAGAGCAAAATGAACCAAAAAATGTTACTTTGTACCTAGTAAGTAGTCTTTATTAACTGCCTATACTCTCGGTAATATGGACCTGCCTCTGGTGAGATTTGGAAATATCTATTTAGCAGAAATTTTCATTTGATTTATAATTCTGTTGATTTAGCTAAATTCTTAGTTAATTTAACTAGAACTGTCAACACAAATTTAGTTCTTGTAATATTTAGCTGATGAAAATATTTGTCCATGATTATCTTGATGTTTAATATAACCGAATACGTATTAGTGGCATAGGTAATTGAAAATCGGGAATAATCTTTCATTAATGAATGGGGCGAATATTATTTGTCCAGTTTCGATAAAAAGATTTGGAGTAACATTTTTAGGATTCGTTGTAAGTCCATACTTTGTTGTAGTTTTTTTTTACAACTACCCAGAAAACAGACTCGGTAGTACTAACCGTATTTATTGCCAAACGAATGTTTTGGTAGCTGTGACCGAATTTTTCGGTTGTGATAACAATCATTCGATTCAAACAACATAAATTTTGACACGGCAATACAATATCGATTGCCTTAACAAAAATTCGGTAATAACTATAAAAATTTCTATAGCTACAACCGAAACATTCGATTGGCTACAAATACGGTCTGTTTTCTGGGTGATGCAGACATTATAAAGTAAATGTAGGGAAATGTCCTTACATTTGTCTCATAATGGAATCTCATTTCACTTAATATCATACTATATAATTATTAGAGTTAATTTTGAAAAATAGATTTTTGGATATTATCACTTTTTAGAAGGTTTTTGTATCAATAAAAATAATGACGTATTTTTTTTTTAATTCCAACTCCTTCCCGTGCCTATAGGCGACTCAAATCGCGGATTTTGGGTCCCTTTTCCCATACAACAAAAACGGATGAATACATGTCAAATCTGACTTCACTATTCGATTCTACATATCTTTATTTTTAACTAAACACGAGTTGTTCAGGCGCGAAATTTTACCAACAAGTTGTTCGGAGTGTGGTCCAAAAAAGTAATTAAAAAAAAAAATAAGAAAATTTTTCTTTATTAACTTTATCTGCTGTGGAAAGGAATAGAATTAATTAGAACCCAGGAAAAAATTACACATTGCAAAAAGAAGGTGATGCCCACACTTGCTTACATATCTCATTGCCAAATTTAGTAACTGCAATACCAAACTCATTCCAACGATAGGATTAAAAAAGCAAGTAGTATTGTAATCAATTCTTTAAATTTAAACCAGAAAGCATGAACTCAATAACAAAGTAATTATTTTTTTAAAAGAAAATAACAATGTTATTAACTTATATGTATAACTTTTTGTACTCAAGAAGTAATCATATACTTTTTCTTAATAAAAGGACGTTATTCGAAGTAGTTCCTAATTTTGAAAAAAGGAGTTATATGATTTTAAAGAATTTATCTCATATATTTTTTCAAACAAATTTTTATTTGCAGGAAAATAATACTAAAAACAGAAATTGCATGTTGCCTAAATTTTGTTAAACTGTGGTTAGGTATAAATTAGGGAAGCGAACGTGAGCAGAAAATTGTGAGTGGAAGTTGAAATTACTGACGTTGTGAGTGAGTGTAAAACAAATTTTCGAGGGTGATTGTGCGTGAGTCATATTTTTGTTTTTCAATTTTGAATTGTTCTTTTGTTTTTTTTGGAAAAATTTATATTTTCGTGGTTTATAGCTCCAAAGTTATGACAAACCAAACTATTTATTTATTTTTTTTGTGTAAGTACTTCGTAGTTTTACAATGGAACTATTTATTTATTAAAAAATGTATGTAGTTCTTAAAAATATAAAGTAAATGGTTCTTCGGTAAAAAAAATAATCAATTCTAAAGAATCAATTATTTTAGTCTCACGCCCTGTTAAAAGAATCGAGTAGGTAATCTAGTAAGGAATGCGTTCTGCCCAAAATGCTCGATTACAAACCCGCTTACCTTTTTGGAAATTTTTTGCTGGGAATTGTTGTTAAATAGAAATTACAAAACCAATAAATTATTTTGTATTCACTAAAAAATTAAATTTTTAAACTTTAATAACTTTTGAACGGGTAACTACAAAATTAAAATTTTTGGACCATTTTATTCAGATATAAGTATTTTTTCATTGTTTATTAACAAAAAAAAATATTTTAATTTTTTTTTTTTTTTAAATTATTTTTTTGGACCACTCCAATTATGCATTCCGGTGCATTCCAAAAACTAAAAAAAAAGCTTATGGGCCTAAGTTTTCCCGTAGAATCGAATACTGAAGTCAGATTTGACAAATATTTAGCTGTTTTTGTTGTATGGGAAAAGGAACGCAAAATCCGCGATTTGAGTCGCCTATAGGCACGGGAAGAAGATGGAATTAAAAAAAATAACGCCATTATTTTTATTGATACAAAAACCTTCTAAAAAGTGATAATATCCAGAAATCAAAATCAAAAAAAAAAATTGAGAACGAACTCTAATAATTATATTCCTAATTCGTATTATACATTTGGTGTGAGCTTGTTCCGATATTCGTATTCTTTTGGTTTTTATACGACATTTTTCGAAGAGCAAGATTTTTTTCATCTTCTCTTACATTTAATAACAATTACAATTTTCTATTTGTAATAGTAACATTTAATAATGATCTCAAACCTGACAATTCAAAATTAAATGCAATTTTAAAAGATTAACAATACATACAAAACTTTCAATCCAAACATACAGGTGCCATGTAATGTAAAATCTAATAAGAAAACAATCAACTAGAATATGTTGTGTTTAAATAATATTAATATTGCCGGATTCCCAATTCGTTCCCAACAATGGTAACATTAGAACTGGCAACCTTGCCAAATAAAAAGTTTTAAGATTTAAAGCTGTTGGCTAAACTTGTAAGAAAAGGTGAAAATAACTCATGTTGTTCGGGTAACAAATTAACATCACCGATTTTCTATGGTTGGTTGATATATATATCTGATAAAAACTCGAGTTTCACAAATTTTTTATTATTGTTTACTTACTATTTTTAAGAATTTTTAATAAATGTGGCTATTTTTAGATATATATTTTTTTTGATTCTTATTTGCCAACTCTAATTGCTTAAATTTATAAATGGTCCGCCATATAACGTTTTTTTTCCGATGCCGATTTTGCCAAAACAAATCATCTTTTCAGATGAAGCTCATACTGCATGGCCAGCCGAGGCAGCCATTTGAATGAAATTATTTTCCGTTATTAACCGGAAGGATTGTACTTTCAAATAAAAAAGAAATTTGAGAAAATATTCAGCAGTTTTTTTTTTTATAGAATTTTCAAAAAAAAAAGTTATTTGGCGGACCCTTTATGCTCTTTTGTAGGTGGACAATAAGAGCAAAATCGGATTAATTTTCTGAATACTTCCATTTTTACTATAACGGATAAATCTTGATTCGACCAGTAAGTTTTTTCTTTTCAAAAACGACATGTTAAACGAAAATTCAATTCCCTTTTTTTACACCGGTCTTCTTTATATTTTTAAATATTTTTTGAAAAAAGTACTTTAAAAAACAGCCAAAAATAGTTTTTTTTTTTGCAAATCATTATATGACAATACTGGAATTACCTAATGTCGTGATTTATTTTTCACCAAATTTTTGTTTCCCCAACGCTTTTTTCCAAATAACCTTTTAACATATTTACTCTATTTTTATATGTATCTCTATCAATTATATGTAGACAAATGTATAATTTTATAGTTCAAACCAATTTTTATATATCAAAACTGACGGAATTTTGAAGCCTTGGGGGACACACAAGATTTCAATGTGATCGGATTGAAATTATACGCATGTCGTTTTTTCTGCTATTTACATCGATCCTGATTTATACTATACAGTCTTATGACGATATTTCATCTTTAAAAGTCATCCTTCCTTATATTTTTGCAAATGTTGTAAATCCGAAAACTTTAAAGATACACAGAAAAAAATATCAACCTAAAGTTTGTAATTAAAGATTTGATTTGAATTTAATTTGTTTCTAAACAAATATTTAACTGAATCAATTAATATTTTAATTGACTTTTAAATATATAAATACATATTTTATTTTAGACGCAATTATCATATTATTTTTTCATACACTGTATATAGAAAATTTTCAGTATAAAATACCAAATCCATTTAAAGTTAACAAACAAAACAAGCACACACACAAACAGACTCAGCATTGCAAAAAACACACATACCAACGTATAGATCACACACTTTTTTTGTGAGTATCATATTTTTTTTTGGTAGAAGTTATTTATAACTTTTTTTTTCTTCTTAATTTTAATAAAAGGTTTAATTGATAGTATCATTGCCGTGATAGGTGCAAAATCAATTAAAATATTAATTGATTTAATAAATTTTTTAATTGAAACCCGTTTTTAGTTTTTTCTGTGTACTACTATGGATCTTCAAACCCAGTTTAAATCATTTGTATCATATCTCAAAAGTTATTTGCTGTAATAAATTTTAAGTGATTACAATGTTGTTGAAAACCAGATTAAACTAAAACCTCATCAGCAGAAAAAAAATGAAAGTTTGAAACGAAAATGTATTGCCCAAAATTAAAATACTAAATTTATGTTGTGGAACATTTTAATAAAGAGTTGTAAATGCAATATAATTCTGGTTTTATGGCATCAACTATTAAAACTATTGAGGAAAATCAAAAGTAACTGCTAACCGACTTAATTATAAAGCCGTTACCATAATTTTGTAATTGGGTTATATAGCAGGGTCACTTCATGTTATAACCCACCTTAGTTAAAGTAAAATAAAAAGAAAGTTAACCTAAGTTTTTAAAAGTAAAAAAAAAACATAACTTTGCCCTGCTTACATTTATTAATTTTATTTAACATCATTATTATGTATGAAATTACGCTTTTAATTTTTTTTTTAAATTCACCCATATTTACATTTTTACCTTGAACTTGAACTGCTTAGAAAATATTAAGCTCTATTGGCTAAATTTATGTTAATAACCCCATTTTTTTATTAACAAACTCAAACTGTATAAGACTTAATAATGGACAATGTTTAAACTTGATTTCAATATTTTTGTATGCAAATTATGCAGACAAAAATGTTTATTAATAAAAATGTTTAAAAGAAGAAAGAAATACGGTTTAAAATTGAAAAGCGAAATATGAAAAAAAAGAAACTGCATTAATAAAACTAACAAATTCTAGCACAGAGTTAATTATTAATAATATTCTTAAGCAAATATCTATAATTATGTAGTACATAGAGATTAAATGACCATGAATATCGTCATCTATCATAAAATACAAGAGAATCGGAGGTTATTTAAACTGTTCAGAGCCCTAATAAACATTTTTAAATGGGGCCCTTAGAAATGTTCTTAAACTCGAAAAAAAACCATTTAATTAGCAGATTCTTTTGCTAAATAAAGGGTCCGCCATCTAACGTTTTTTTTTTTCAACTAGTGCTTATTTTGTGAATGGTAACACTTAGCTCATGTCTGATTTGACAGATAATTAGTTTTATCCTTCCGCTGAACGAATATGGTCCGTATGTTCGTTATCTTGTGAAAAAAGTGAAAGAAACTGGCATCCACATCGATAAACCAAAGCGTGAAAAGCCAAAAACAGTGCGTACACCAGAGAATATTGCTGCTGTGGCAGAAAGTGTGCGTGAAGCGCCATCAACATCAATTCACCGTCGTTCTCAACAATTGAACATTTCGGAGACATCATTGAGACGAATTTTGCATAAAGACCTTGGTATGACGCCATACAAAGTCCAATTGGTTCAGAAGTTCAAAAAAAAAAAAAGTTATTTGGCGGACCCTTTATTAGTGTGGAATTTTAGTTAATTGAAAATACAAATTTTCTCTGCTAAAATCAGAAAAAACTTTTGCTAAATAATTTAAACAAAATTTGTACAAAAATACATGTACTAAAAGTTTGCCATATTTCTAAGTGTAGAAACATTAATAAAATATCATTATATTTTGGACTACCAGTAATGACACCTGATTACTCTATGCATTACTATAATATAAATAACAATGACTTACTAATAACTAGTTATTATTATATAAATACAAAAAATAATGCTTTACCCATAAGTATTTATTTGTATCATTATTTTAAATATATAGTAATGTAATGATCTACAAATTTTTGAAAGTAAATTTTTACATTCATTATTTTTTCAATTCTAGTAAGTACATATATTTTAGCTTTTTTATAAGCTGGAAAGTAATGACATTTTGCTTGCACAAAATTTATGCTTTTATCTATCAAGTATAACATGTCGAGATAGCTCAGATGGCAGAGTGCAGGTTCGAATCCCGTGTAGTTACATTTAATTAAAAAAAATTCCAATAAAAAAAATAGTTTTTTTTTATTAAATTTAGTTTTTTGTTCATACTAGTAACCATATAGGTAACAACATTTTTTTGATTTTTCGTAAGGTGTTTAATAATGATACGTTATTATTTTGCCCGACATCCCCATATAAAGGCAATGAGATTATATGGGGATGTCAGTAGGTAGACATTTAAAATAAAAACTCATCAAAATCTGTTTATGTACCATACTTGGGAATTTTTCATTGGCATTACTTATGGCCAATGCCAAACAATTTCTTTGCCATTCCAATGCCAAACAATTTCTTTGCCATTTCAATGCCAAACAATTTCTTTGCCATTCCAATACCAAAGATTTTTTTTGCATTATCATGGATTAGAACAATGTAAATGGCTTAAACGTGAGATTAGGCAGATTTTGGCCCTCTACAACCAGAGCTTCGAAAGAATTATTTCAATTTGAGCTTAATTCAGAAAAAAATTTAATTCAGAATTAAAAAATGTTTATATATCACTCCGTTCATCCACTAGCTTCATTTAATAGCTTTAACTGGTATTAAATGAATTCCTAACTTGAATGAATTTAATTATATGTTGATTCAACATTTTATTAATTGAGTGAAGACATTTTAGTATCATTCATTTATTTAATACAAACAACGTGCTTTACCTATGGGAAAATGTCCGTCCATTTTTCAGGCGGAGATTTGGGCCATCTGTGTCTGTGCAGGGGAATGTCTGCGAAGGGGAACTCGCAGATCTCGCATCTACATTCTTTCTGACAGTCAGGCTGCACTGAGGGCCTTAATGGCTTATAAGGTGTCGTCCGGGTTGGTCATGGAATGCATTCAGACTCTCAATAGGCTAGGTAGGGGCAACTCTCTAAACTTGGGGTGGATTCCTGGTCATGAGGGGCATGAGGGCAACGAGAGGGCAGATTGTCTTGCCAACCGCGGGGCCCGAAGGCCCTTTATTGGTCCTGAACCATTCTGTGGAATACCTGCGGGGTATGTTAGGGAAAGGCTCAGGGCATGGAGAGAGTCTGAATTCTCTGGTTACTGGGAAAACTCTCATGGTCAGCGCCAGGCTAAAAGATTGATCTCTTTTTCCAGTAGGGGGTCGAGGCTACTCTTGTCGCTTGAAAAGGGGGGTTTGAGGACCCTAGCGTCGTACTTAACTGGACACTGTAATCTCAGATACCATCTGCACAAGAAGGGTCAATCGGACACGGATATGTGTAGGTTTTGTGAGTTGGTGTCTGAGACCTCGGAGCATGTTCTCTGCGAATGTCCCAGGCTTTGTGATAGGAGACTTAGGTTTCTAGGTGATCGCATCATTTCGCCTGCCGACATCGCGAACATTTTGCCTAATAGGATAATTGGCTTGTAGGTAGCTTGAATCTGTAGGTAACTTTAGGCAGCACAAAAGACCTACATTGGTCGCGGTGCATAGTGCCTTCTGATCTAATCTAATACAAACAAGTTTTACATAAACACACAAATTAAAACACAACACACAAGCAATAACAACCCGATTAAAAAATTTCCGATATATGTAGGTATATATTGTTTTATATAGTCATATATATAATTCCATATCACATCATATATCACGTTATCTGAAACATGGCATACATAACATTACCACATGCGATTCCATGGTATCTCATGAGATCCCATAAGATCTCATTTGATATATTTCGATCCGAAAAATGGGTCTATCTAGTTTCATCAAGTTATATATAAATTGATGATATAAAATTTTTTTAAAATCCTCACTACAATTTAATTTTCCAAACATTTTGACATGATTTCATTTTGACTTATACACTGAGTTTTATAGCTATAACGTCATTTTGTTTTCCAATTATTTCTTAAACAACTGAATCGATCGCTTAAGTGTCTTCAGAAGATGAACTCATCTCTGTCTTAGCTTACGATTGATGTAACAAAGAAAGTTGTTATTGTACGTTGTAGTTTCTGGTTTTATTATTACGAGGTCGGATCAATAAGTCCGTGACTTTTCGAACTTCCCTCGTAGTTATATGAAATGCAACACTGCTCCCATAAAGTACCACCTGTTAATAGACTACTATCAAATTTTGAGCCAGTTCCGTCATTTACTTTGCGTTTAACAGCTTTTCAAAACATACAACCTTGTGTCTTTTTTTAAAAATTAAAAAAAGTGAATTTCGAGTGCTCATTAAACATTATTTGTTTTGAAAAAAAATCCGTCAATCAAACCAAGGAAAAGCTTGATAAATACTATGGGGAATCTGCACCATCGATTTCAATGGTAAAAAAACTGGTTTACTGACTTTCGTTGTGGTCGCACAAGTACAAATGACGATGAACTTTTTGTACGGCCAATTGAGTTCAATACACCCGAAAATGTCGAAAAAATCATCGATATGGTTTTGGCCGATCGAAGAGTAAAAGTGCGTGAGATTGTTGATGCCATAGGCATTTCATATGGCAGTGTGGTTTCGATTTTAAATGATCAGTTGGGTTTAAGAAAGCTGTCTTCAAGATGGGTGCCGCGTTGCTCTCAATTGACCATAAACGTAATCTTGTGACAACTTCAAAGGATTGTTTGGAGTTGTTTAAGTCATTAAGTAAGTCATTAAGTGTTTATAATTATAACGTCATTTAAAGAAAATTTGATAAATTTATAGAATATTCTTCATAAATTCAATCAAATTTAAGTCGAAACAATCCTACTTATTATATTGGAGACAAATAAGTTTGATAGAAAAAAGTTAGTTTCTCGAGATAAATATCGTGGTTTCTTCATCCAAATCCGATTAGGTTCTTTTTCGTTATAAACTTTTTTCCTTTGGGCTTTTAATTTCTTTTTTTAAGATTTTCTGATTTTAAATGTTTTTTTACTTATAAAATATTATTTATTCTACTAACTTCGAACTTTTTCTTTAAAGTGTAGCTTTTCTATGTTTTTACTTTTGCTTTTTAAAATTAAATTCTGCATTTCTTTGTCTTCTCTGATAATTATATTTAAAAGTGATAGATTTTTTTTGTGAATTTCTACCATATCTTTTTAATTTTAAAATTATGAATGAAATAACACATATATTGATATAGAATTATATGTGATACCATATATAATTATGCACTGGCTTTAGAAACTGGAGCTACAGAAAGCCATTTATATACATTATGTCTTCATCTTAATTATTTGACTAAAACATTGTATAACTATAGTACGGAAAGGTTACCACATAAATTATCAAAGCTAGTTCTTCAGAAAAACATTTTTTGGGCGAAGGAAATTAATGAAATTGGTGAGCATTTTAATATACGTTTTGATGTGGATCTATCTATGAATGAGTGGATTAACCAGTGTTTAGAAATTGTGTTCGAACTTCGAAGTAGCAAACATTCTGAAGTGGAAGAACTTGCTACAGCAAGTAATTCTCGTATGGGTTTGACATACATATTTGAAGAAAAATTTGTCAATAAACGAAATATCTGCAATTATTAAAGCGCGATGTGACACGCTGCCGCTAAGAAAATGTATGTTTAATAGTAACACCTCTTCTATCTGCAATTTATGTAATATGGGCGAAGATGAAAATTTATTACAATTTATGGGAACATGCCCAATACTAAGAGAATTTAGGGTTCGTTTTTTCGGAAAAAATAATTTTGATCAAAATACGCTAATAAGTTTATTAAACGGAACATGCGACGGTTGTAACTGGAAAAACCTAGCAAATTATATCATAAATACCTTAAGTTACCGAAAATTTTTGCTTACAGAATTTGAAGCTTGAAGCTTATGAAACAATGAAATATTGTTATAACACATTTGTAATTATATAGGCTGACGACACTATGTCAATGCCTCTTACTGCTTTATTTGTTTTTTATATACTCAATAAAGTTATTCTAATCTAATCTAACCATATATAATTATAATATAAAAATTATAGAATTTGTTTGGTTTTACTATTTATATGCACTTATTATACATGAAAGTATATATGATCTGATATATAGCTATATCATTTATATATGATGAGATAAAAAGATCAACTTATAACATAAGATATAATGATATATGATTATATATACCGCCATATTAGATATGTACGTAAAAATAAATATGAGATGTAAGTATATATCGTTATGTAATAAGATACCACAATATCAAGCTATATACATACGACTATATATAAACTTTTTTCGTCGGGAAAGCATAAAATATTTTTTTTGTTGTAGACTAATTTTAAAAAATGTTTATTTGTTTTGTGTAAATATTACAGTTAAATTTAACAAATTTCGTTAATCATTCGGCTAAGTGAATGAAAACAAAGCTTTCTTCATTCACCCTTTTACTAAATGAATTAAGAAAATTTTGAAGCGTTCAAGAAATA
This sequence comes from Delia radicum, assembly GCA_021234595.1. Taxonomy (NCBI): domain Eukaryota; kingdom Metazoa; phylum Arthropoda; class Insecta; order Diptera; family Anthomyiidae; genus Delia; species Delia radicum. The sequence continues at coordinate 107,726,667 of CM037855.1, read as the reverse complement.
ATTCATTCAAAATTGAATACATTCATATTATTTAAAGCTTTTGAGAATAAAGCTAAGAGTTAATTCCTTAAGAATGCTTTTTCGGAATAAAATTTGAGTAATATTTCTTTCAATTTAAAAAATTGAATTAAAGAATTAAGCCTTTTCAACGTTTGTCTACAACATATCCAAAATGCATTAAAATCTAAAGGTTCGGTTCTAATACCTCTCTTGTCAGCTATTTTTAGAAATTCAATTTTTTCAAATTCAAAAAGTCCAATTTCTCCACTGTGCCAGGATATAAATTCTGCCAGGAACAAAAAAATTATAAATGAAATGTTATTAATTTATTTTGGCAAGTTAGTAGACCACCTATTTCATCGTTATAGCAACATTTTGCCAACGTTGGCATTTTTATTTACTTAGTGCTTTTCCGACACTTTTTCAACACTCCGTCTGTCTTTGTTTAATGATTTTATTATTTGGGAAAGCACTTCTTGTTAGCACTTGTACCACCGTTGAAGTGCCTTTCCAACGGTGGGCCGTTTATGTTTTTCTGACTGTACATCCATTTTTTTTACGAACGTCCTTTTAAAGGCTCCTCTTTTCTTTGAAGTATTCTATCCACATATAACCATAAGCATTACTCTTATTTAGTTAATTAAAGATGATGACACCCCTTTTTCCTTTACATATCTTTCTTATAACAAAGTTTAGTTCAGTTTACAAACAACCAACTTTACGCCTGCCCAGATATTTCTTTAGTCTAAAAACTAGAAATTAAATATAAAAACAATGTCATTTAAGATCATAAAAACAATTTTAAACGGCGTCATTGTATATAAAGTTACAACATTGGCTATAAAACTTAATAAATGTTAAGAGTCTTATTATCTATTGTTTTTGTGTGTTTTAAATATAACTTAAAATTTACCAACAGGACGATTATAACGATGCTACTGATGATGGTGTTGATAATTTGAGCGTATACAACCACAAATTATATGGACAACATACTACAACAAACAATTTGCGTTGAGTTAATATGATGGAACAAGTAACAACCAACTAACCAACTAAGAGTCCACCGTTAAAACATGTAGGCAGTACGTTTATGTTGTTACATTGGACCACTAGAGGGTAAATTGGAAAGGGCAGCAGAAGGGGTTGTTGGTACGCACAGTGGGGTATTTGTATTTGTATTTATTAAATTGATTTTCTAATACAACAAGACACAATATCTTATAAATTATAGTATTAGAATCAGACAAGTTAACTTAGACAATATAGCAAAATCTATAGTAATAAAAGATTTACATTTATAATGAAAAGAAAAAATAAAATAAATAATATAAATAATAAATATAATAATTAAATTTTAACTTAATAAAATAAAGTCAAAGGTAAAATTAAAATTAAAAATTTATGAAAAATATTCCCTAAGTAAGCTTCTAAACCTTATTGCGTTGCTAGCTGTTTGCAAATTATTTGGAAGATGGTTCCAGAGACGTATGGTTAATATAAAGAATTGGCATTCTGAAGCATGGTCACGATGCCGAAATTGAATTATATCTTTTCCTCTGCTTGATCTTGAAAACTGCAAACGTTCATAAAGATATTTAGGCTCTTTTGTCATAACAATTTTGAAAAGAAAATAACGTTTTTAAACTTAAGGTAGTTTGAAAAAGACATGTTCAGTACACGACAAGAATACTGCGATACATTATCAAACCTTTTCAAAGAAAATATATAACGGACGATGTTATTGTACGTTACGGTAAGCTTTCTCATATCATGTGAGTTGCATCCAGTAAAAATTTCGGATGAATATAAAAGTGTCGGTAAAAGATACGTTTTTGCCAGTAATATTCTAATACTCAGAGGGGTAAAGTGTTGAGTGGCCCATAAGCTTCGCAGCATACCGTATACTTTGCCACATGCATGGGTAATATGATTAGTCCAGGTTAGACTTTTGTTAATGTTACTCCTAAGTTTTTAGCAGAATCAACAATATCAATTTTTGAACCACCAAGTAATATATTTAGTTCATTATTTATTTGAAATGATTTTTTTCGTATTATTATACATTTTGATTTGTTAGGATTGAGTCGCAAACCATTGGCCGAAGCCCATAAACTAATTTTATCAAGATCATGATTCAATTCTTGTATTTTAGTTGTAATTAATTCTTTGGAGCAACTAAGATATAACTGAACGTCGTCGGCATATATTTGTATATTGGAGTAACAAAGTTGTTGAGGAAGATCGTTAGAATATAACGAGTATAACAGGGGCCCAAGAATTGAACCCTGCGGGACACCTCTAGTAACCAGCAAAGGCCGCGAAACAGACCCACCGTTGGTAACTGATTGAGATCTATTTGAGAGGTACGACGACATCAATTTGACAGCAAATATAGAGAAATTAAATAATTTTAACAATTTTTTACATAATAATGAATGGTGCACAGTATCAAAAGCCTTTGAATGGTCTAATAATACCAAAAAACGTTATTTTCCTCTCATCTAAATTTCTTCTAATTTCCTCTATAACATCAGTTAATACTGTAATGCAGCTACGGTGAGGTCTAAATCCTGATTGACGATCAGTTAATAAGTTGTTGTCATTAACATGCTTATAAATTTGTTTGTGTAATAAATTTTCAAAAACTGGATAAATAGGGGAGGATCGCAATTGGACGATATTCATTTCCAAATAAATAATAAATAGGGGAGGATCGCAATTGGACGATATTCATTTCACAAATATTTTGTAATAATTTAGCCATTTATTGCTGGCTGATCAGATTGCCGTGAAACTTCACACATTCATAATCAACGTAATTTCAAGCTTTAGTTTCAAAGAAGGGCCCTCTATATACATCAGGCGCTAATCAATTAGACTTAAAAGTAGGACACCTCGGGTATTCAAAAATGTTGAGGGTTTGAACTATTTCTGTAATCTGCTTGTAATGGCCAATAGTAAATACTCATGTGGTTTATCTCTTAAAGTACATAAGTTATCCGCATTTGAAAATAATAATTTTGCATTTTTTGCAATAACCTTGTACGGGTTTTTGGCCAATGGAAAGTGCAAATCAAGTCCCACTGCTTTAAACATTGTTGGTGATATTGACAAGTTATTTAATTAAAAAAAAAAAAATCAATGCAGTACTTGTGTTCACGGTTTAAAACAAAATGCCTCTTAACGTTGAAAATTATAAAAAATCGTAATTTTAGTAATTTTTGGACAAAAAGATTAGCTATTGCCTCCAGATTAAAAATTTCTTCAGACACATATGGTGTTTATATTTTTCTGAATACTACTTCTCATAGTTGCGTTTTATGAAAATAGTATTCGCCAGATCTTTCCCCCCAGATGACTTCGAACTCGAACACTTTGTACTCTAAATTTCAACTTTAAACCAATTTGTTCTCGGAGTTTTAAGCATAACTCAAAGCCACCAAAAAAGTATAACCTACTATCGGCTAAAATTATATGAAATCAGATATATTGTGATCCAATTAAAATGGTATCAAATTATATCTATTTGATATAATTAGATAATGTAGATGACCCAATTTTCGGATCAATTTGTATGTGTTTATATATGGGGAACTTAATCAAATGAGATATTTTATATTAGACTCCATATAAAAATTTTTATTCGGGTGTTTATCTACAAAATATACTTTGTAGGTAACTATGTCTAAATATTAACTGATTTTCTCCAAATTGGTCAAAATCTTCATAGATCAGATCAAAAGTATTATGTGACAAGTTAAACCGAATCGGATACAATTTTTGAAGAATATATGAAAATATTTTTTTCCCAACCTAACCAAACACCACTGGATTCAACGAAAAAAAAGTTTACTTGTCTCGGGGTTTTGGTGTGACATTTTGATGTTATTAAAAAAGAATTGTTTTCGAGTTAGCTTCAAGTATTTTTAAGAAAAGTTGTCCTTCCGAAACAGATTTAATTGGAATTCTATTTATTCTCAGGAGTTTTGTAGGAGTTTACCTGTAAATTGAAAACCATTATTGTTAGAAATTTGTCGACATTATTTTTTTAATTTTTCTTTGGAAAATATTGTTATGAAAAAAGTTTTTACGAATAAAATTTATTAAGTCAATGAAAAAAATATTACTTGAGCCAGAGTAACAACTTGTAGTAGTCTGCCTTTTGGCAACCCTGTAAACTCAATGTAATGACAGCTGTTCTTGTGAATTACAGCCAACTTCATTATTGACTTTTGACAGGACTTGAGTTTCCTGTAGAAGAATTAAGATTACTTTTTAAGAATAATTGTAAGAGAGCACAACGACCTGTAAAACAACAGGTCGTAATTAAAAATAAAACAAATTAAAGTTTAAATAAAGTTACTAAATATCAGGTGTGGGGTACATTTCCGTACCACATCATAAATCAAAAAAGGTTAAGGATTGGTAAGTGGTGATAGAAATAAAATGGAATCACGACCAAGCCGAAACGTGATGCAAGAAGCTTTGAAAGCGGTCGGTATAGAGGTTCCGCAATCGGCCACTTTAACACAATTAAGAGCACTCTACAAAGCTGTACCGAAGCAAGAAAATGAAATGGCGATGGTGCCTTCTGCTTCTAGGCCAACTGCTGATGAATCCGATGCTAATAAAACTGATGCCCATAAGACGCCTGATGACAAAGTGCCTGCTGTTGAAGATTCTGTTGAAGATACTGACGAAAATGTGTCTGATGTTGATGAAGTTCCTAGTGTGCCTGCTGTTAACGTGACAAATGCTGAGGAGCCTATGGATGTTCTTGTTAAAATACCTACGGGTAATATCCCGGCCAACGTGATGCATAACAACAATAATGTTGGTGCTTCGGGTACCAGTATTTCTGCTGCCAATTCTGTTAAGAAAATCCTCCTGCTGCACAAGAGCAACATACTACTACGACCGTAAATATCTCTGCTAGTATGCCCGCGGCAGATGGCAACTCATTTGACGCTGAAGACGAGCTAAAAAAATTGCAAATCCGCTTGGAAGTGTTGAAAATACAACAACAAATTCGTGAGTTAGAAGCTAGAGAACGCCCTCCTACTTATGCCCGCCGCATCGACCTGATGGAACTCGACGCGGCTGTACCAAATTTTAATGGAGATGATCACCATGATATTTTGAAGTGGTTTTTGCAGTTTGAGGATTATGCGAACATTTGTGGCTACACAGAGAAGGAAAAATGCGTAGGTATCCGTCGACGTTTGGAGGGAACCGCATTAAAATACGTCAATAATCTGGGTCTACTAGATTATAATGAACTCAAGTCGAACCTCATAAAAACATTTAAGCGCACCATATCTCGGCAAGAAGTATACCGCCAGCTGCGGTCACGTACGTTAAAGCCGAATGAAACTTGTCTGAGTTATTTAGTGGCCATGCAGTCAATTGCTGCCAGATCGGATATTGATGAACCTGAACTAGTTGACATCATCATCGACGGAATTCCTGACAATAGTAATGCTATTACATTTTATATGGAGCCAGTACAATCGATGAGACAGATATGAGCAGCGACGCCAGCAGTTTCGTATGTCAACAAAAAGTGTCAATGTAGCGGTTTTAAGCAGATCTAAAACGCCAGCAGGTGATAAAAGTGACGACACAAAATTGTTGAAGCCGATGTCCGCTGTTATAACTGCTCACAATATGGACACTACCAGAGCCGTTGTCAAAAAACCGAAGCGCCCGCCCAATTCGTGTTTCGTATGCGCAGAAAAGTCGGTCATTTCCACAAAATTGCCCCCCAAAAAGAAGGAGTGTCACCGCTGCCATTATTGATGTCGACGGGAACGATCGTCTAGATGCATTCCAAACGGTAAGTGTTGCCTTCGTTAAACAAATAAGCGCACTGAAGTAATACAAAATTTTTTCTTACTGATTCCGGTAGTCCCATTAGCTATATTAAGAAGTCCATTGTGCTTATAAATTTGAAATGTAAAAACAGAGATGCCATATCG
>CM037855.1:107658305-107720586 GCA_021234595.1 Delia radicum | reverse complement strand
AATTTATCGATTTGCATTCATTAAACCCCATAGCTTTATTTCACATGGTTTCATTGAAAGAGACCGATGTTTTTTTTTTTTTGGGAACACGTTACCGGTTCGAATTTTTGACAGAAAATGGCCCATTTTTAAAAAAAGTGAAGTAAAGTCAAAATTCTAAATTTTGAAAATTTAAATTTTTTATTTCATTTGTTTCTTTAATATATTCAAAATTATTCGATATGGAATTATGACTTCATCGTATAAATTACCCACTTTAAGCATTAAAATCAAAAATTACACACAAAATTTATAAAAGTGCAAAGTGGAAGATGACAAAGCCAATTGTGACAATTTTTTTGTTGTTGTTTTTTTGTTTTTCTTTGATATTTTAAATTTTGATCTCGCTCCTAGACGAGGACAAGAAATTCTCATTGAGTTGTGATTTAACATAACAAATATCTCTAGAAATTCTAATAACAAAGTCCCCTGAAGATTTCCTTAGGCAGGAATGAAATCCGGATAGGGACACGCCTACATCAGATTGCTTTTCACAATTTGTTAAATAAGTTTGGGACTTCTGCACATTTTAATTACTATAATGCAATTAATGTTTATCCCGATGAAAATAAATTTAAATAGCAAAAAAATGTTCTTTTTTTAAAATAGTTAAAAAAAAAAAAATTAAAATGCCTAATTTGGAGATGTCGATTTCTATTTTATAATATAATAGTTGTACTTAAGAAAAAAAAAATAAATGTAAAAATTAAAATAAGTGTTTGCGTTATGGAGTGCAGCGACATTTTAAAATAATTGATTATTTTTGAATATTGATGAATATTACCTTAATTTGAATGGACTAAAATTATCGTTAAATTTATTTAAAAAATATTTAACTCTTAGTGGTCTGAGGACAAAAAAGGCCAATAAAACGTAATTTAATTATGACTACAAGACTACAAAGCTTTTAAATTGATAAAAAAAAAAATTCCACTTGATAAAAATAATTAGTATATGTTTTTTGGTCAACATATGTTAATGTTTCCACTTTTAATCAAAAAACCCCACTAGTAAATTTTCAGAATACTTTCTTCAGATTTTCATTAAATTAAAGGGCACTAAGCCAACAATCTTACTTTAAAGGGCTAAGAAGGTGGGGTCCACAGCGGAAACACAAATACACATATACACCTTTAGTTTTTGTTCGGTAAATCGTTAGATAGATCTTTAAAATATCTTTCAAGTTTATACCCATTTTTGTATAGCTTCTTTGGAATAAAATGTGAAAAAACACGAAAAAAGGGAAACTAGAGCCATTTCTCTGTTCTTTCTGCCCCACATTTTTAACACTCAAACAAGCAACATTGGGTAAGATAAAAAAATTGTTCTGTTAGTTTAGTACCCTTTATACATATCCAAATTTAATCAAAATCTGAAATTAGTTATCTGTAAATTTCCTAGTGGGTATTTTTTGGTCAAAAGTAAAAACACTGTATGGATCAAATTCAATAAAATTATAATTTTTAATGAAAATAAAAATTATTCACGTTCGAGGCCATACTCTATATTTCTTTATTAGGACATTGTCCTTACAAATAATCCATAGAGTTTTTGTTTTCAAATTATAATTGACCACTTTCTAGGAATGTGTTGATTGATCTATTTCGGGAATTTTCTAGGTTCCCAGCATCAGACACGTTTGAAGGAAGAAGTGACAATCCCATGCAAAAAATCAAACTTTATATAACCTAGTTTTCCTACTAAATGAGAACTAATATATGAGCTCGAAGTTATAAAGATTATCACTATTGATCAAAAATAAAATTGAAAATTTGTTCGTTAGTGCAAGCTCTACCTTTGGTAGATATACAATACACGCTTTTTGTTTTATTCTCCTTTTATTTTCACACTTGTTTTTTTTCTTAAACAAGGTGTAAAGGGGGAGGTAAACAAGACCGTACTTTGTCTTTTTACAAGTTTATATTATATTGTATATTTATTATTATAATTTTTTATGTTATATTTTTATTATTATAATTTTTATTTTATCAATTTAAAAGCTTTACATAAAAATAAATTATGTTTTATGGGTCTTTTCTGTTACCAGGCCACGCTAAACAGCTGAAGATTTTTTTAAATAAACGTAAAAATTTTATCAAATTGAACTGATATTTTCCCGAAAATAATGCGAACTTGGTGAATGAAAACACTCAAATTTGTTAAATTTTTGACAAAATAATAAATTTTCATAAAATGTTCTGGAAATAAGTCGCTCCGCTCCGCTCCACCACAAACACGAATAAGCATTTTTAATTTTTTTTTTAATTACAACTAAAATATTATAAAAATGCAATCGACATCAGTGATGCAAGCCGCCGGTCGTCAGCCGGTTAGCCGCCGTCGAGAGGTTTTTTTCAAGCCGACACCGCCCGTCGAAACCCTTTGCAATTATTATGTTTCATTACATAATTTATTGAACAATTCTTTATAAAAAAAAAAATATTGGAAAAAAATCATTAATACTATGTTTTATACGACTTTACAAATTCCATAGAAAAACTCATATTTTGGGGTTCAGAAAATATGCTTTAGCTGGTATTTAAAAAATGCTAATAAATAGAATTGTTTCCAAATGGACACATAATTTAAATAAATTAACTAGAACACACAAAAGCAAAGGAAAACTAAATTCAAAGAAAAACTAATGTGACCATTTGATATCAGATATTATTGCAAGAGCCGATTGCATATCAACGATATCTTGATATTGCAATAACATTAAAATTAAGTGTCTGCAAGTGAAATTTTTTGAGCAGAAATCATTTTGACATTGCTTGCTATAATTTTAACGCATTTGAGACGCGGGCTTATACTACAAACTTTTTTTAAAACAACTGTGTGCTAAAATAATATAACGGCTCTCGCATCACGGTTTAAATGTATATAAATAAATAAGATTTTTCAAATAAACCTTTGATCAAGGACAAAAAGCCAATTCTAAAAATTTGCACCAAACACTAGCCATCACCGCTTTAGTTTAAAGTTTCAAGTCCAGGGACAAAATGTATAAAATATGATTAAAAAAAAAACCAATTTTATCCAAACCAACTTTTTTGTGTTGCATTTATCCATAGATGCTCATATAGAAAATATAAAAAATTTTTCTTAAAATTTCATCTTACTACAAGTTAACTAAAAAATTTATTTTAATTCGCCCGTTTTTCATTTTGGGACATGATTTTTGTAAAATGTTGTAATTGCTTCGCTTTATTTAGTAGTAATAACTAATATTAACTAAAAAATTACAATTAGCAGAATACTTTGTATATTTTTCAAGTTTTTTTAGCGATTTTTCTTCTAATTTTGTGAAAAGACTTTTCTATCTAAAAACAGACTTAGCTACTTTTCTTAAACAAAAGTTCGCAACAGTGATTGCAATGCAATTTTAGGATTCAAACCATATGACACTGAACTAACAGATGTCAGTATAATTCAAAGGTTATTACCAGGGCAACCAGCAAATATGCAATAAAAAATGAGTTTTATGCCCATAAAAATGCATTAAAAAACGAAAATATGCTTTTAAAATTTTAAAAATATGCTCTTAACATCAGATTTCTCCAGGGATCAGCAGACATACCGCTAAAAGGCCGTTATCGACTTAAACCCCTTTCAACTGGCTGTTGTTATCCCTAAAATACCGTTAGTAAATAATTGAAATATCGTTAACCGTAAAAGCCCATTACCGATATAAGTAAAATATCAATATCCTTAAAATACCGTTACCTAAATAACTAAAATATCGCTACCGATATATTGAAGTAGCGTTATCCTTAAATACCGTTACCGAAATATCTGGCAGATCTGAACAAAAATCGCTAACTAATAAATATTTCCCAAAGTTTGATCATAACTAGTCAGTCATTGGAACTCGGTCATAATCCAGCTAAACGAATAACTAAGATAACATTGCCCTTAAATACCGTTACCGAATAACTAAAAAACGTTTATCAATAAATTAAAAAAATTGGATGTTTATACCTGCTGTAATTAATTAATTAATTAATTATTAATTAATAATTATATAATTACAAATTATATAACTATTACTACCTAACCGAGCACTAGCTACTATGGCCTTCGGCGCGTTGTAGCGAAAACAGACCAGTGCCTCTGGTGGGAATCGAACCCACGACCCCCGCACATATAAGCCAGCACGCTACCAACTAGCCTACCGGGGCGCACTATTCCTGCTGTAACACTCAAAATTCTTATAAAATTTAACCTTCAGCCGATTATCAGCCGCCGCCGACTGTTTTTTGCCACGGCTTTTATCTCTTATAGACATCTCTAAATTATACATTTTAAAAAATCTTCAAAATTAAAGCTCGTTCTTTTCATGGTTTTTCAAATTAGTGGGTAATTTTGATTCCAGACAAAAGTGGGTTAATGATATCCGATGAAGTCAGAATTCCATATCTGAATACTTTTGAGTATATTAATGAATAAATGAAATGAAAATTAAGCTTTTGAAAATTTAAAATTTTTGGAATCCGACCATTTGTGATCTAAATTTGGCACGGGTGAATGTTTTGACAAAAAAAAAAAAAACGTTTTCTTCCTTTTGGAACAATTGCATTAAAACTAAGTGGTATAAAGACACATCTATTTTAAGGGAACACCCTACTTGCACATACATACACCAAATTATGCAATACCAAGCAGAATAATTTAAATTCAATCTATTCTAGTTAAATTCAATTTTAAATGCAAATAATATTAACTTAAGCACACAAATATACAAAATTAAAAAAAAAAAAAATTAAGGAGAAATCAAATACATTACATGTGTATCATGCCATTTAGCTTCCATTAAACCACTCCATTCACCGGCAATTGAAACAAATGGTTCTTTTCATTAGGAGAATATACCTAAAATGAAATTTAGATATTGAATAATTAATTGAACAATTAAATTCGTTAAACAGAAATTTCAATACGAACAAATATATACCTCACATGTAACTTTATTACGTTGCCACCATAAAATGGTTTAGTTAAAAATTCAACATGGGCATAATAACCAGATTGAGACATTTTATTTCAACAGACCACCCAATTCAATCCAAGGTACTGTTAAATGGAGCTGGAAGTAAATAAAAAAACTCGAATTAATAAAATAATAAAAAAAAGATAGAGTTATTAAATATTTATATTAACTAATGAACTTCAAATAAAACTTTCAGATTCTGAGATTCGTGGATTTATTTATAATCCGCAGGATATTTTTTATCCAAACTTTGTAGATATATAGAACAGTTTTCATTATGCAATGTTTTGTAATGCTTTTTTATTTAAAGCGCCCTCTAGTGGAAACATTAACAAACAAAATTAACAACTTTGGCGGGATATGGTATATTTAAAAAAATTAAAATAAAAAATCCTCTAAAAAAAGCTTGTCAGTATAATCTACTGAAAATGACAGTTTAAAAAACTGTTAATTACCCAGCAAAACTTTCTATTACCCGGTAATAGTTTGGGAATAAGAAATTAAGGGTCGGTAACTGTTTACTTTTCTATTAGAAACCCTAATAACAAGGGCATGTCCATCTGGTAATACCTTACAAAACACATGTTATCTCCAGTATAAAAGTAATATTTTTTTTTTTGTTGAAAATTAATTTTTTTTGTATTGGGTATTAAGTTTAAAACTGTAAATTGTTCAACTAAAAATTTTATAAATTAATTTTTTATAAGTTTTGGATGGAAAAAATAAACTTTTTGTAATAAAGAAGTAACTTATTACTTTTCTATTACAAACCCTATTATTTTAACAAGTGCATGTCCATCGAGATAACTATAGTTATCCTATAGGAATAATCCTATAAGATTATAACCTTTTGTATTTTTTTGCAAATATCAGAAACTACATGGCTTAGCCGTGTTGGAATTGAAAAACTATTAAGCACCATAGAAATGTTGAGGTTAAGAAGAAGAATAAAAATTATAAACACTATTAATTAAATCAGACTTTAAATCAGGCTAGACTAGTTTCTGCCCTTTTTATGGACAGGCGTCATCAGTGATTTTCCATTTAAATTGTATTATTTTTTGTGTCTTATAATTGTCAGATTGTCTCTATAGGATAATTTTTCAACAACCTGCGGCTGTAAGAATCAAACCTGCGCTCATCTTACATTACAAACGTAACAATACCAAGTCATGACCGTTTAGCGATCACACCCAAGTATGGCCTCGAATGTAATGCAGCTAAATTGCAGTTTTCTTTTTTATTAGCTTTTTTGTTATTGTATATTATACTCAGAAGTGACAACACTACGACCATGTTATTACTTTTCCTTAAAAAATTAAGTTTTGATTAAAAGTTTTTTTAAATTTTTTTTTAATGTAACATTTTACTCAATATTACTTAGTTTTTTGTTATGCACTATACTATCATCAATAAAAAATAATTTCCCGCGTTCCACCGCACATATACACATTGTATTATAAAAAAAGGCTTTTAGAAATTGTTTTCGGTGCGAAAGGCTTTTGTTCCGAATTGACAAAAAAAATGATATTTATTATTAGTACAATATTGTGTGTGCACAGAGTTCGAAATTAAACACAAGCAAACGGTTTTCTATCGTTCTGCCTCGCTTTTTGCTGAAACTCAACACAATCATTTGTTGTGCACAGTAAACATAAACACAACATTTCTTTACTTTCATTTTGATTTGTAAACAGAACACAAACCACTTTCACAAACTAGTTTTTCGATGAGAGATCAAACTAAACGAATTTATTCTGTTTGTCCAATATTTGAAACAGTTTGATTTTTAATTGTGAAAGGCGTGTAGAGAAGAATGAGTGTATTTACTAAAAATCATAACTACAATGCAAATTTTGAATTTTTCTTAATCAGACTGCGCAGTTTCTGGTATTGAACCTTCGTCAGTGACTCTGTTTTTTTTTTTGAATAGTGTAATATTTGTTATGTTTTTATTTGTTCGATTGCGTCTATATGAAATTTTCTGTGCAATCACTGACCGTGGTATAGATAAACTGATTTCTAATGCCACATGCACTCGCACTACACGTTAGACAGAGCGCTTTAGCCCACTGATCTATCGTCAGGTCGAGTTTTGTTGATTAAAACTAGTTTTATTCAATACAGGGTGTTTTTGTTCTTGCATACATAATCTCAGAAGTACAACTCCAACAACACAACAGTTCTATTTTTAGAAACTTACCTCACTCCAATGTCCACTGTTTTCCCATATGTTGTAAGAGATGCCCACATCTATGATATATTCGTTGTATATTCGATAGATGGCGCTTACGTAGTTAGGGAAGAATTGCCAGAGAACAAAGTTTGATTTTAGTTTGAGTTTGAATTTTAACGTCTTTTTCAGACAATTGCAATTAATACTATAATTAATATGCAATTGTATTTAATTTTTAATTGTGAAAGGCGTGGTAGAGAAGAATAAGTGTATTTTCTAAAAATCATAACTACATTGCAAATTTTCAATTTTTCAGAATCAGACTGCGCAGTTTCTGGTATTGAACCTTCGTCAGTGACCCTGTTTTTTTTTTTTTGAATAATGTAATATTTGTTGTTTTTTTTTTTTTTTATGGTTTTTTATTAATTTATTTTCTTATTTTGTTTCTACAACTGTTTTCTTGCCTCAGCGTCCTAGGACATTATTGCGGCCAGTTAGCGTAAAATTTAATACAAGAAAGAAATAAATCAACTAAATTTATGTACTATATCATTTTAGTTAAAAAATAAATATAATGTTTAAATAAATTACATTCTTTTTACACTAGAAGCATTCCTAAATTTTGTAACAAATAACTTTTTAAATTTGATTTAAAGATTGAAATTCTTTGAATAATTTTAATATTTTCTCTCAAGTTATTAAACTCAACTCCGCCAATATATTCAATTTTTGTTTAGTTGTTTCTTATCTGCATCTGTACGTTTGTACGATTGTTGTGTTTATGGAATGGAACAAAACTATTCGTAAACCGTTCTTAGTGTTTATGTCATATTACAAGTGAAACAATTTTTCATTGAATTTTATAAAAATTGCATTAGTTTAATAAACAGTTTCAACGGAGGAGTTTCAGTGAAATTTCATAAAACTAATGCAAAAAAAAAACATTGATAAACATGCAGAAAAATCATTTCTTTATTTTGCCAACCACAACGTAAAAAAACGCGTTTTAATGTTTAAGTTGAATGAACACAAAAAAACCACTACGAAATAAAATGTTTGACGAAAGAAACACATTCGTTTTGTTCCGTTTGTTATATTCAGTGTTGCCATGTATTTTTTTCAAAAAACTGTAAGAAAAAAACTGTTTTTTTAAGAAAAAACTGTTTTTTTTTAAATAAAAAACAGTAGAAAAAACAGTTAATATGTGCATTTTGAATTCAATTGCATTTTATTTAAACATAAAACAACATAAAAAACATTAAACACATAACATATTTATGTACACAGAAAAAAAATATTTTTTGTTGTAGACTAACTTTTAATTATACTAAAAAAAAAAAATATTTTCAAATTTATGTTATTACAGATCACAAGTTGTGCTCTGTTAAAAACTACATTTTAATTAACAATAGGAATAATATGTTTTTTTTTCTGTGTACTTGTTTAAAGTAAAAAAAAAATATAATATAAAAAACATTTATATTTATACTAGCGGGCTTTGCCCGCTACGTTGTTAGCGTGCCTTAGACCTAGTTTTTGGGATGATGGATAACTTTCAGTTTGCCCTCTATCTGTGTACCAAAATTTAATAAAATCCTTTAAGCCATATAAAAGATAACAAAAAGTGGGCGTAAAACTGCCACGCCCACCAAGTCTTAATCTATTATAGCAAACAGTGCTTATGAGTCATCCCAATATCTGTGTACCAAATTTCAATAAAATCTGTTCAGCCATATAGAAGATAGTGAAGATGTGGGCGAAAAAGTGCCACGCCCACAATATCTAAATTTGATATAACTTAAAGTGCTTATCTGTGACATCTCTTTCTGGGTACCAAATATCAATTGCATCGGTAAAGCCATATCGAAAATAGTGAAAAGGTGGGCGTAAAAGTGCCACGCCCATCATATAAAAATTTCATATAGCCTATAGTTCCTTCCAGACCGCCCACTATCTATGTGTCAAATTTGAATAAAATCGTATCGAATATAGCGAAAAGTGGGCGTAAATGTGCCACGCCCACAATATCTAAATTTTATATAACTTAAAGTGCTTATCTGTGATATCTCTTTCTGGGTACCAAATATCAAGCCAAATCGAAAATAGTGAAAAAGTGAGCGTAAAAGTGCCACGCCAATCATAAAAATTTAATATAGCCTATAGTCCCTTCCAGACCGTCCACTGTCTATGTGTCAAATTTGAATAAAATCTGTAAGCCATATAAAAGATAACAAAAAGTGGGCGTAAAACTGCCACGCCCACCATGTCTTAATCTATTATAGCAAATAGTGGTTATGAGTCATCCCAATATCTGTGTACCAAATTGGAATAAAATCTGTTCAGCCATATAGAAGATAGTGAAGATGTGGGCGTAAAAGTGCCACGCCTACAATATCTAAATTTTATATAACTTAAAGTGGTTATCTGTGACATCTCTTTCTGGGTACCAAATATCAATTGCATCGGTAAAGTCATATCGAAAGTAGTGAAAAGGTGGGCGTAAAAGTGGCACGCCCATTATATAACAATTTCATATAGGCTATAGTTCCTTCCAGACCCGCACACTATCTATGTGTTCAATTTGAATAAAATCGTAACGAATATAGCGAAAAAGTGGGCGTAAATGTGCCACGCCCACAATTTCTAAATTTGATATAACTTAAAGTGGTTATCTGTGACATCTCTTTCTGGGGACCAAATATCAATTGCATCGGTAAAGTCATATCGAAAGTAGTGAAAAAGTGGGCGTAAAAGTGGCACGCCCATTATATAAAAATTTCATATAGGCTATAGTTCCTTCCAGACCGCACACTATCTATGTGTCAAATTTGAATAAAATCGTAACGAATATAGCGAAAAAGTGGGCGTAAATGTGCCACGCCCACAATATCTAAATTTGATATAACTTAAAGTGGTTATCTGTGATATCTCTTTCTGGGTACCAAATATCAATTCCATCGGTGAAGCCATATCGAAAATAGTGAAAAAGTGGGCGTAAAAGTGCCACGCCCATCATATAAAAATTTCATAAAGCCTATAGTTCCTTCCAGACCGCCCACTATCTATGTGTCAAATTTGAATAAAATCGTATCGAATATAGCGAAAAAGTGGGCGTAAATGTGCCACGCCCACAATATCTAAATTTTGTATAACTTACAGTGCTTATCTGTGATATCTCTTTCTGGGTACCAAATATCAATTGCATCGGTAAAGCCATATCGAAAATAGTGAAAAAGTGGGCGTAAAAGTGCCACGCCTATCATATAAAAATTTCATATAGCCTATAGTTCCTTCCAGACCGCCCACTATCTATGTGTCAAATTTGAATAAAATCGGTTCAGGCGTTTGGACGTGATGCTCACACAAACAAACAAACAAACAAACAAACAAACAAACAAACCAACAGTCATTTTTATAATATTAATAAGGATAAGGATTAATTATTTAACATATAGCAAAAAATAGCTACAAAACCATAAAAAAAAAAAATAATTCATCACATTTTGAGATCTTACTTAATTACATAAAAATATCAGTTATACATTTTTTGATTAAATTTGATTTTCATTTCGTTTGATTCCACAAAATTTTAACACAAACAAATGCTAAAAAGGGAATTGAAACTTACTACACAGTTGCATTCAATGCGTAGTTTATTTTTTATTGAAACATTTTGTGCGACTTTTGTATTAAATTTATAAATTCAAGTAAAAGAAAGTAAATCGAGCAGGTAAACTGTTAAAAACTGGAAAAAACTGGAAAAAAAGGCTGAAATTAAACAAAAAACTGTTTTTTTTTCATGAAAAACTGGAAAACTGTTACGTATCCTAAAAAACTGGAAAAAACAGTTAAAACTGGCAATATGGTAACACTGGTTATATTACAAACAACGATTTGAGCACTTGTGTTGTGTTTATAACAGTGATGTGCTTCCTCTCAATTTCCAACCACACGGGGTTACAGAAGAAAATGCTGCTTACGCTGCGTCAACACACGTACACTATAAACATCTTCGTATGGCTTTCGATGTGCATATTCGGCTTTTGCTTTGTTCTCACTGAGTTAAAAGAAAACAAATCAATTGTAGTTGAACCATTGTTGAAGCAACACCACGCTGCGGAACACAAATAAAAATACACGTAGAAATATGTTTGATGATGAATGGGAAAATACTTTTTTTTTTTATAGAGAATATGGATGACGATGCACAATGCTTAATTTGTAATAAAATTATAAGTGAAAAATTTTTATTTATTTATTTTTTTATTTAAAAACCCTAAACAAACACCAGTGAAATATTCGTATTTTAAATAAAAATATTAATTGACCCAGCAATATCTTTACTTATAGAAATAAGTCTGTAGAAAAAGCAATAAAAAGTAACTAAAAACTAGTTAAAAATGACCCCGCAGAAAAAAACCAGTTGAATTAACAGATTTTTAAACTAAATATTTGTAGACTTAAATAGCAAAAATAAACCTGATGAATAGTAACAAAGTAACAAAAACACCTGCTAACATTAGCAAAACTAATTACTAAATATCTGTACCCAAATAAAATCATAAACATTTTGAAAATTTTAAGTTTTTTTTAATGCAATTAAAAATTTTCCGTTATTAAATCAGAAATTTACAATTATTTAGCAAAATTTCAGTTGGTTTAACAATTTAACCTGTTATTTGCATTTTACAAAATTCGGGCTAAATTATAGCAAAAAAAAAATGTTAACACAAACAGTTTTTGTTTGATATTTTAAGTCTGCAAATATTTAGTTAAAAAAATCTCTTAATTCAACTGGTTTTTTCTGCAGAGTCACTTTTATCTAATTTTTAGTACCTTTTTTTTGCTATTTCTACAGACTTATTTCTAGGAGTGTACCAAAATTATATTTGAAATTAATTCTTGTACAGTCATAGAAATGAAGCTATACTCATAGAAATAAGTCTGTAGAAATAGCAAAAAAAAGTTACTAAAAATTAGTTAAAATGCCCTGCTAATTTTAGCCCGAATTATGTAAAATTTCTATGAGCGCATTTGTACAGCTTTATTTCTATGAGTGTAGCTTTCTTTCTATGCAAAAAATCTATTTTTTTAAATTGTAACAAATTTTTTTCACTTGAGTACACACACTAATATGATACAACGCTAAACTGTTTCTGAGCCATGGTGGTTCCCAGGAGCCCTTGTCCGCTTAAGCCGAAATAGAAAAAAATATATATTTTTTAGTTTCAAAGGGGTTCATATATTAAAAAATATATTTTTATGAAATTCACTTTTTTCAAAAAAAATCTTTTTTTCTGCAATTGAAATTTATTATCAGTGTACCGTAGAATAAACTTCGTTTTTTCGCTGCTACACACACAAGTATAAATGCAATAGTGTGCGTAAAGAACATCACTGGTTTATAAATACCAACGAAACAATAGAGATCGTTGTATTGGTTTTTTTTTTTGATAGGAACGTTATGTTAGTGGTACATAAACTCTCGAGCTCTGATTGTGCATAAGGCAGTGCCCTGTAATTTTTTCGCAACAAAAAAAGTTATAGGCCTAATGAACATATTGTTTTATTTTAAAATTGTTTACCAATTTGTGGATAAATATTAAAATATATTCAACGCATTAAAATTTTAGACCCAAATACTTTTGATTTTCAAACAAACTGGTGTAATGTATCCTATCCTAAACTCGATCTTAACTTTTAACCCGTTTAATTTACGGCTGTAGCCAAGATCTTGAATTAATTTTTGGGGTTTCAACTACACTCTTAGAATTAAAACTGTAAAACAAACAGAAAACTCTACTAAAATTAGCTAAAAATCACGGTTGCAGAAAAAACTGATAAAATTAGTAGATTTTTTCTCTAAATATTAGTAAAATAAGACCAACAAAAAACGAAACTGTTATATTTACAAAATTTTATTTATATTAGAGTTGAATTTTAATTATTTAAAATTAGGAATTTGCTCTGCTAAAATCAGCAAAAGCTTTTGCTAAATATTTGTATACTAAAAACAGCAAAGAAAAACTGTAATATCACCAACAATTTTGCTATATTTACGTTGAACTTAGTTGATTGCAGATAACAGCATATTTTGCTCAAATCAACAGAAATTTTAGCTAAAAAATTCTAAACAGCTGAATTTTACTCAAATTTTTTTCGAATAAAAAAAAATTTAAAAAAACTTTAAAAATTTTACATTTGATTTTTTGTTTACTAATATTTAGCAATTTTTTTTTGCTGATTTTAACAGATTTATTTGCTACTTTCAAGTAACTAAAATTTTGCTCAAATATATCTATATTTTTTTAGATTCAACAAATTTATTTTTTGCTATTATCTTATTTTAAATAAAAATTTTATGTGAACCAAAAAATGTTTGTTTTTAATATATTGATAAAATTTAAATTTTTTAAATCATATTTTATACATTGTCCATGGACTCGAAACTTTGACTAAAACGCGGAGATGGCTAGGGTTTTCAGATTTGGCGCAATTTTTCAGAATTTACCTTTTTGTCCTTGATCAAGGGTTTATTCAAAAATATTTATTTATATAAATTTAAACCCGTTATTCGAGAGCCGATATGATATGATTTTAGCTCACAGTTATTTTTAAAAAATTGTAGTATAACCCCGAGTCTTGACATGAAATAAACTGATAACAAGCATAGTCAAAATTATTTCAGCTCAATAAATTTCGCATGATGATACTTAATTTTAATGTTAGTGGAATATCAAGATATCATGCAATCGGCTCTTGCAATGATGTCTCATATCAAATGTCACATTTAGTTATCATTTAAATTTAGGAATCAAAAACTTCTTAAATTTTAGTAAATAACAACGGGAAAAGTGTTAGTTTTAGACAAAAAAAAAAATTCTGTTAAATTTTATAGTGTTTGAAAAAAATATGAAATTTTTTATCAATAAAATGGGAAAGTGTTCTCCGCTACAGTGCAATTAAAATAATATTGACGTTTCTCTGAAATCGATTTGACATTAGGTCCATTCGTTTACTTTTCCAGTAAAATCCAGTAGATGAGTAAATTTTTGGCAAAATGAAAATTTTACTCTCAAAACTGGCTCTTGCACGAAAAAGTAAACGAACGGAAGGTTAATTCAAACATATGAGCGCTAAAAAGCTTAGTGTTGTAAAATATGTGTTATTTAGACTACCCAGTATATATTGTTTTTGGTACTTGGTGCATTGCATTTTAATAATTATAAATTCGTAGCAATTGTATTTATTAAATAAACTTTTGTGGAAGCTTTTAGACTTGTTAGTTTGTACACGACTTTTAATTTTGTTTCTAGTTAAATAACATACGAAAATACATGAATACTATATTTTTGATATTCGGTACCCTGAATAATATGCAGTAAGAAGTATTCATATATTCATTAGCTTTACATCTCTAATATATTAATGTAAATAAAAACAATTAATCATATGTTTTGTTTAATTTAATCATATGTTTTTGTTTTCTACTGGATTTTACTGGCAAAAATTTGTTCAGTAAAAATTTGCAGGTTTTTTGCTGACAACTGTCACTTTACTCTCTTAGTAGATGCTCTCTTTTGCAAATTTATGTGTACGCGAACGCATTTCAGTAAAATCCAGTACAAATTTGCACAAATTTGTGCAAATTTTGGTGTAAACGAATGGGCCTATTGTTTATTGCATTTACGTGGTTAAAAAAACACAAGCGAAACAAACAAATTGTACAAAAATTTATTGTCAATTAATTTCAATTAAACTTTTGTTTGATTACAAACTCACTTTCAATTAAATGTTTAATAATATCTGTTAAATGTTCAATTGAAAATGTACTTGGTGGACCACAATATCTTAAAAAAATGCAATAGTAGTTTGTTCAGGTACCGTTAAAAGTATTATACAAAATATATTTCTAGGAAGGTGATAAATCGAAGCATTTTTATCCAGAATGCTCCGTTGTTAATGCAAAAAATTGTGAGCTTTTTTTTAGTTAAATTAAATTAATTTTGAGGAATATGTTTCATTAAACGGAATTAAAAAGCAGCAATACAGTTCCGTCTTAGTCTACTAAAGGGTGATTTTTAAGAGCTTTCGGATTAGATTTAAAAAAAAAGCACATAAAATTTAGAGAAATGTATGAAATCTTTATTTGAGTTGATAGAACGATCTATATAATTCTATGTTTAAAGATGATTTCGTGTAAATGTTGACCGCGGCTACGTCTCAAATGATTCATACGCTAGATCCAATTTTGGCATACTCTCTCCAACATATCGGCCGGTATCTCACGAATAAATTCTTCAATATTACCTTCCAGTGAGCCAACCGTTGTGATCTTGTCCCTATAGACATGAGCCTTAACATAGACCGACAAAAAATAGTAGTAAATGTGTTAAATCGCACGATCTAGGCGGTCAACTGACCGGCCCCTAACGTGAAATAAACTGTTCACCGAACTCGCCTCTCAATTGGGCCATTGTTTCGCGTGCTGTGTGGCATGTGGCACCGTCTTGTTGAAACCACATGTCACCCTAGTCCAGCTCTTCCATTTTGGGCAAAAAAAAAAATTTGTAATCAAGGCACTGTAGCGCTCGCCATTCACAGTAACGTTCCTGCCTTCGTCGTCTTTGAAAAAGTACGGTCCAATGATGCCACCGGCCCATAATCCACACCAAACAGTGCATTTTTCGGGATGCATTCGCAATTTTTGCAATGCTTCTGGCTGCTCTTCACACCAAATACGGAAATTTTGCTTGCTCATTATTCATTCACCCAGAAATGAGCTTCATCGCTGAACACAATTTTTCGATAAAAAATGGATCTTCATCCAACTTTGCCAGAGCCCATTCACCAAAAGTTAGCAGTTGTGGTAGGTCGTGTGGCTTCAATTCTTGCACCAGCTGTATTTTAAAAGGTTTTACACCCAATTTTCCACGTAGTGGAGTAACAGAGGCCCAATTGCTGCGAACGGCGCCGAATCGATTATTCACAGTCATCAGCAACACTGGCGGATACAGCTGCAACATTTTCCTCTGTCCGCACTCTACGTATGCGTGTTGGTGGTTTAATGTCTAATAATGTAAATTTGGTGCGAAATTTAGTCACAAGATTCCGAATAGCCGCCTCAGAAGGTCGCCCAAACTGACTATAAATTGGAAGAAGTGCACGATGCTCTTTCTTAACCGAGCATGAATTTTAATAATAAAATTCAATAATCTGCAAGCATTGTTCGTTTGTAAGTCGATTCATGGTTAAATTTTAGACCAAACTGAACATGTTTAACAGTAACATGTTACACGAAAACAGCTGAGCTGCCAAAAAACAGGGTTGCCAAAAAGAAAGTTGTTAAAAAATCACCCTTTACATTTAAACCAACTTGTTTTAGTTTTAGTTACCACACACACAGAAAAATTAGGTATTTGCCAACTGAAATTTGGTTAATACGACTCAAATACGGTTATTGCGAATTTCAATCGGTTGGCACAACTTTCGGTTGGCACTTTATTTCTCTTAAAAAAAAAAACACTTTAGCTACTGTATATACTGTGACCATTCTATAGAACTAGTACCTGTTCTTCAAATACTCCTTAGAACTAGTTTTAAGGTTGACAATTTCAAACAAAAATCATGCGTTACAACGCCAAACTAGAACCAGTACTGTCTCTAAAGAACTAGTTGTGGAACTAATACAAGTTTTGCTGGGTAAGAACCCTCAAAAAAATTTTCCAAATTTTTCTGGCTGGGCAATTAAAAATACTTCATAATAACTAAATAAATTATACGAAATAATTTATTTCCACTTACCGTCCATAGCCATTGGGAAATGTTACAATATATTCTTCGCCATGATCTACTAAAGTAACAACACCTTCTCCTATATTATGAACACCTACTGATAAACCTAAAAATTTTGATTTCGTCCATACATGGGCTGAGAACGTAATCTTCTTATTATAATGTTCAGCATAAAAGGCGGAAACTAAGAGAATAATGCAAAAATAATGTTAATAACATTTAAATACTAAAGAATTTGAAATTAAATCATACTTGGCGGATGATGTGAAACCTGTTCAGCTAAAAATGTTAACTGATTTCTTCTACACCAGGGTACAGGGCCATCATCAACATTAACTTCTTCGGAATCTTCACCTGAATAAATTTACAAATGATTTAACAAACAAAAATATTAAAAATTCGTTTAAGTAAATTAACTTACCAGGAATATCCCAATAACATTGAAAAACTTCACCTAATATAGGATTATAGGGTTTTTTGGCAACAGCACTTTTACGTCCAGCATGATAAGCACTTAAATACCAACGACAAACCTGTACAATACGATCACGGGGACTATCTAAATCGGCAATTCTGGAACGTGTAAGTAATATAACATTCATTCTTTGATAGATAAAAAAAAAAATCTTCCGATTTTCTTTATGTTAAAAACATATATTCTCTAGTGATCCTTTAACACATGACCATATTCAGTTTTTAATTTTTTCAAAAACTCGCAATTTTTTCACCGTTTCATTAAAAAAAAATCAAAAAATCCCAAAAGTATGTAACTTTGAATAGCCGTATACTAGTTGTCGGATTACGATAATTCGAAAAGCGTTCGATTTTCCTCTTTAAAACGCATGCATTTTTTATGCAAATGCAATTTTTAGATGCATTTTCAAAAATCTCCCCCTCCTTCCAAATTTTTTAAAAATTGATAAATCGAAAATTTTTTTATGAAATTAAATTTTTCTTTTTCTGTGACTCGAGTGTCATTTACATAGCTAGAAAAATACGATCGTGAAAGCGTTTTAAAATCACTTTAAAAATTGGTTGAAGCGTTTTTAGAACATTGCGATTAACAGTTTCGACCCAAATGATAGCCATGTTTAACGATGCGAGGATGGTATTTTATACCGTTCTCAAAGCGTTGCAAAAACAAACTTAGAAATTCTTGCCCAAACTGACCATAAATTGGAAGAAGTGCACGACACACTTTCTTAACCGAGCATGAATTTTGATAATAATAATAATAATAATATAAATAATCTGCAAGCGTTGTTCGTTTGTAAGTCGATTCATGGTTAAATTATAGACCAAACTGAACATGTTTAACAATAACATGTTACACGAAAACAGCTGAGCAGCCAAAAACAGGGTTTCCAAAAAGAAAGTTGCTAAAAAATCACCCTTTAGCTTTAATATTCGTATCTTATAATTATATTTCAAAGCCCGCCAAACTAATGTTTTCACCCTTTTTTATATATGTATAATAAATATAATTTTGCAAAAAAACAATGCTGGAAAAGCACTATTTTCAAACATTTTAAAAACGCTTTAAACCAATAGTTGTCAGTGTTTTTTGAAATAACACTGTGCAACAAGAAAAAAATCCCGTACCATTCTAACGGAAAATGAAAGTAGACCATTAGTAGACTAAAACCCAAAAAGGGTTTTGAAATCTTTGCTCTTGTTTTGTTTTTATAGGCCCTTGAAGTTAACTCTTTTTTAGCATATTTTTGCTCTTTTTTTACTATGGATGAAAATAAAATGTTGAAATGGGTAAAAATAAAATGCAATAACGACGAAAGCGAGGATACTCATTTTCACACAGACTGTTTGGTAGCTTCTTTAGAAGTGTGGTATTCAAAATGAGTTAAATCGGTCTAGCGCCTCAAAAGTTATGAGTGAAAATGTAAGGCTGCCTTAAAATGTTTCATACTTTACTTTTCGAATTTTACTAAATTACGTGACTTGTCCATTTTGTAACCAGACATATAGAGATGAATAGTGTTGAATATTCACCTCAAGTACTTTTTTCACCAAATTTTTTTTCACCTCAAACTTTTTCACCTCAAACTTTTTTTCACCTCGAAATTTTTTTTTACCTCCATTTTTGTTTACTACAAGAAAAGTTGGACATTTTGTAACCAGAGACATAGAGGTGAATAGTATTGAATATTTCACCTTGAATACTTTTTTCACCAAAATTATTTTTCACCTAAAACAGTTGACACCTTGGCATTTTTTACCTCAAAATTTGTTATGGAAATTGGTATTCGAGGTGAAATATTCAATACTATTCACCTCTATGTCTCTGGTTACAAAATATCCAACTTTTCTTGTAGTAAACAAAAATGGAGGTGAAAAAAGTTTGAGGTGAAAAAAAATTCAAGGTGAAAAAAGTTTGAGGTGAAAAAAAAAATTTGGTGAAAAAAGTACTTGAGGTGAATATTCAACACTATTCACCTCTATATGTCTGGTTACAAAATGGACAAGTCACGTAATTTAGTAAAATTCGAAAAGTAAAGTATGAAACATTTTAAGGCAGCCTTACATTTTCACTCATAACTTTTGAGGCGCTAGACCGATTTAACTCATTTTTAACACCACACTTCTAAAGAAGCTACCAAACAGTCTGTGTGCAAATGAGTATCCTCGCTTTCGTCGTTATTGCATTTTATTTTTACCCATTTCAACATTTTATTTTCATCCATAGTAAAAAAGAGCAAAAAATATGCTTAAAAAAGAGTTAACTTCAAAAGCCTATAAAAACAAAACAAGAGCAAGAGTCTACTAATGGTCTACATTCATTTTCCGTTGGAATGGTCCGGGATGTTTGCCATGGCCCGACATTTGTTGCACAGTGTAATTAGATATATATTTTTGCAAAAGAAGTTCTTTTTGGGATCGTTCAAAAAACAATTCATACCATTGGTAACTAACGCTCTGAAAGTGCTTTTGTTTTGGTACCATCAAAAACAAACGCTTTGTTTGTTATACCGTCTCTAATTTCATCCTGGGTAATTTTCTCGATTTTTTAAAAAAAAGCTTTTTTCATTATTACCATCCAAAAAATTTAATTTTTTGTATATATTTTGAACAGGTTTTAAAACAGTTTAAAATTCAGAACAAACTACAAAGCTCTGCCTATTATGGAGGCTCTAGCTTTTCTAAAACTTTGGGTTTTGATGAGATCTTTAGCCAGATCGAAAAACTAGTATCAACTTAGTTTGATTTGCTTTATTTTGTAAATATACGGATGTTGAAAGCTCGTTATAAATTGAAAATAGCATAACAATATTCTCGATGTATATAAAAAAAAAAACTAATAACACTACAAAATTGTGATTTATTTTACATATTTTTTAAATATATTTTACAAATTACAGCAATATCTAACATACCTAAATTAAAAAGTGCAAAATGCATGGTCATTATATTCACCAAAAATTACTTATATTTTTGGATCTAATTAGATCGAAGTAGATCTAAATTCATCCCACGGGATATATTCGGATCCATCAGCATCTTAAATTAGATATTTATTTATTTATCCACCAATTTGGAGAACAATTTTGATCTAACTTAATACGATAATATATTTGAGGGATCTAATCGGATATTACTGAATACCCCAATTTTGAGTTAAACTTTGATAAGAATACATCTATATCAAATGAGGTCTGATTTTGTATTTGAGATGAAAACTTTTTTTTGATCGGGTAAGGATTTTTCAAAAAATCGATCAAATTAGATAATATGCGCGTCACAAAAAAAGCGAAATTTAATTTAATATAAAAAATTTTATATCTTCGATTTATTCATGCTTAAAAAATTTTAAAGTCGGAGAACAATTTTGGAAATACATACATCTAAAAATTGCATTTGCATAAAAAATGCATTTTTTTTGTAATATATATTATATATATAATATATATAATATATATTACAAAATTACTACAAGAAAAGTTGGACATTTTGTAACCAGAGACATAGAGGTGAATAGTATTGAATATTTCACCTTGAATACTTTTTTCACCAAAATTATTTTTCACCTAAAACAGTTGACACCTTGGCATTTTTTACCTCAAAATTTGTTATGGAAATTGGTATTCGAGGTGAAATATTCAATACTATTCACCTCTATGTCTCTGGTTACAAAATATCCAACTTTTCTTGTAGTAAACAAAAATGGAGGTGAAAAAAGTTTGAGGTGAAAAAAAAATTCAAGGTGAAAAAAGTTTGAGGTGAAAAAAAAAATTTGGTGAAAAAAGTACTTGAGGTGAATATTCAACACTATTCACCTCTATATGTCTGGTTACAAAATGGACAAGTCACGTAATTTAGTAAAATTCGAAAAGTAAAGTATGAAACATTTTAAGGCAGCCTTACATTTTCACTCATAACTTTTGAGGCGCTAGACCGATTTAACTCATTTTTAACACCACACTTCTAAAGAAGCTACCAAACAGTCTGTGTGCAAATGAGTATCCTCGCTTTCGTCGTTATTGCATTTTATTTTTACCCATTTCAACATTTTATTTTCATCCATAGTAAAAAAGAGCAAAAAATATGCTTAAAAAAGAGTTAACTTCAAAAGCCTATAAAAACAAAACAAGAGCAAGAGTCTACTAATGGTCTACATTCATTTTCCGTTGGAATGGTCCGGGATGTTTGCCATGGCCCGACATTTGTTGCACAGTGTAATTAGATATATATTTTTGCAAAAGAAGTTCTTTTTGGGATCGTTCAAAAAACAATTCATACCATTGGTAACTAACGCTCTGAAAGTGCTTTTGTTTTGGTACCATCAAAAACAAACGCTTTGTTTGTTATACCGTCTCTAATTTCATCCTGGGTAATTTTCTCGATTTTTTAAAAAAAAGCTTTTTTCATTATTACCATCCAAAAAATTTAATTTTTTGTATATATTTTGAACAGGTTTTAAAACAGTTTAAAATTCAGAACAAACTACAAAGCTCTGCCTATTATGGAGGCTCTAGCTTTTCTAAAACTTTGGGTTTTGATGAGATCTTTAGCCAGATCGAAAAACTAGTATCAACTTAGTTTGATTTGCTTTATTTTGTAAATATACGGATGTTGAAAGCTCGTTATAAATTGAAAATAGCATAACAATATTCTCGATGTATATAAAAAAAAAAACTAATAACACTACAAAATTGTGATTTATTTTACATATTTTTTAAATATATTTTACAAATTACAGCAATATCTAACATACCTAAATTAAAAAGTGCAAAATGCATGGTCATTATATTCACCAAAAATTACTTATATTTTTGGATCTAATTAGATCGAAGTAGATCTAAATTCATCCCACGGGATATATTCGGATCCATCAGCATCTTAAATTAGATATTTATTTATTTATCCACCAATTTGGAGAACAATTTTGATCTAACTTAATACGATAATATATTTGAGGGATCTAATCGGATATTACTGAATACCCCAATTTTGAGTTAAACTTTGATAAGAATACATCTATATCAAATGAGGTCTGATTTTGTATTTGAGATGAAAACTTTTTTTTTGATCGGGTAAGGATTTTTCAAAAAATCGATCAAATTAGATAATATGCGCGTCACAAAAAAAGCGAAATTTAATTTAATATAAAAAATTTTATATCTTCGATTTATTCATGCTTAAAAAATTTTAAAGTCGGAGAACAATTTTGGAAATACATACATCTAAAAATTGCATTTGCATAAAAAATGCATTTTTTTTGTAATATATATTATATATATAATATATATATATT
Organism: Delia radicum; assembly: GCA_021234595.1. Classification (NCBI taxonomy): domain Eukaryota; kingdom Metazoa; phylum Arthropoda; class Insecta; order Diptera; family Anthomyiidae; genus Delia; species Delia radicum. The sequence continues at coordinate 107,697,819 of CM037855.1, read as the reverse complement.
TTTTTTATTGCATAAGTGTGAAAAAGGATAAACATATAAATCGAATGCTTTCGCCCATGTCCTAGGTTTCCTTACTTTTTGAATACGAATAAATTTTAAAAGCGCATGAAATTGAAATTTGGTGCTTTCTAATCCCCATAAATGTATAAAATTCAAAATAATAATCGAAAATGTCGAAAAATTATCGAAAACATATGTTTTCGGTCAAAGTGCTAAATTTTAACTTATAAAGCAGTCTTATGATTTTTAAAAACTTCTGTAAAGAAAAAAGTGCTTTCGTTTTACTTTCTACAGGAAAGTAAATCGAAAATAAAAATGGGTATGTAAAAGACAAAGCACCAAAAAGTCGTATTGATTTCACTTTCATGGGAATGTGAAACATAGGACAGAGGTGTTTATGAATCAGCATAATTCGATAACATCTTTCAAATATTGAGCTCTTCAAAAACACATACTTTGGGATTTTTTAAAATTAAAACTGTGCAAAAATCGAGTTTTCGAAAAATTTTAAAAACTGAAAATGGGGATGTGTTATGGGCTACATAAAGTATGTGTGAATAAAAAATTAATCAAATTTGAAGAACATCGGTCAATTCCATATGTTATTTATCATGGATCTCATGATATTTCAAAATATAAACTTTTATTCCGTTTCCCAAGAGAACTTACCCGCAAAATAAATCTGGATGGGCAAAATAATCAGCATACATTTCCAACAATGAACGTCTTTCCAATATAAATGTTGGCAAGACGACTTTTGTTAAATCCATACCAATTTTAACTTGTGATAATAAATGTGAAATCATTGAACCATGGGCTTCCATACTAATACTGGTGTCTTCTTCTTCCTCATATAATGCATCATAATCTATGGACTCTTGTTGCGATAGCAAATTCCTATTTGCACCGCCACCACTGCCGTAACTACCACCACCGTAGCCAACTCCATCGCCTGCAATGTCACTAACCGTACTTGATGCTGTTTGATATTCATCAATTTCAGGCACTGAAGGTGGAGGTGTTGGTAGATTTTTATTTGTTTCACTTGATTGTAGTTCAGGTGGTTTTTCATTTGTAGGTGATGTTTCAACAGAAAATCCACGAGTTGCACTGAAATGTAATAAAAAAAAATGTAAAAATCGTATGGAAATTAAAGTAAATTATATTCTTTCTATGTTGATTGATGTTGATTTAAGAAGAGTAGTAGTAAATACTCTGCAAAACGAATAATATAGGGTCAACAGGGGCGCAATCGCAACTTTTTCCAAAGTGTGTACCAAACTAATATCTTTCTCTTTTTTCTTCTCCAAATTTTATAATAAACCTTGTCAAGATGAATTAGCCAAGTTTTAATCGAAACAGAAAAACTTTTCGAATATCCGTGAAAAATTTTTTTTTTTCAAGTTTTGTGAAAATGTTAAACTTTTTTTTGCAATAGAATATTTGGCCATGAACGTATTGTAATAAATTTAATTCCTAGCCGTACTTTGTTATTGTATTTATTAAAACAGGAAAAAATCATACAAGATTAAAGGAAATCCCATAATTCCCAAAAAACTGTAAAACATTTCCAAAAATGGGATATTTCGGATTTATTGCTGTCTTGTCCACATCCGAAGCAATGTTAAAAATTGATAATGCTATCATTAGTGTCCGACCGAACAGTTCGGCCAAAAAACTATATTTTGTCGGTTTTTTGATATCTAGAGGCAATGATGACAAATTTTGGTATTGGAAACATGTTTGTTGAGCCGATTTAATTCGATTTTGTGTATAAAATTTAAGAGAAAAGCCGAAGTTTAGCTAAAAAGTTAAAAGTTCGGCCGTCGAACTATTTTCGATTTGGCCGAACTTTATGAGGCCGAACAGTGAATTCATTGCTTAACTACAGACTTTTCTTCAGATTTGACACTCAAAATAGCATCTATTCAGTCCAATAAACATTTTTCCATCCGCCAAAGTTGTCCATAATGCTTTAAAATACCGAATACAGACAAAATGCATTTTCTGGCCGAACTGTTCGGTCGGACACTAGCTATCATATTTGGACTAAATTTGAGCACATGCACACGTTTTTAATTTTTTAATTTTGGTGGTGCACTCATAGAAAGTTGAAATTTGAGTTAACAAAATTGTGAAATTCGAAGATTATTTTCATAAAACGCAATTATATGTAGTAGTTTTTCAGAAATACTATACGAGTTCCTGAATAAACTTTTAATCTGGAGGCAAAAGAGTCTTCCTACCTTTTCAACAAACATTTTAAGCGTAAACAAAATATTGCACTGAATTTTGTTTAACTTTTTGTCAATATTACCAACACTTTTTAAAGCAATCGGACTTGAGTTGGTTTTCATTGGCAAAAATCCGGAACAAGTCATTGTAAAAATGCAAAATGGGAATAATTTATGCACATTAAGAAATAACCCAAATGAATGAGTAAGCGTATTTATTGTTGGCCATTACAAGCTGATTACAGAAATGTTTCATTTTTGAAAATTGGTTGTTAAAAATATAAAATTGGCAAGCTCTTAAAATTTTTGAATAACAGAGGTGTGCTACACTCAGAGAAAAAAGTTTCTTCATATTGATGAAACTCTTTCATAAATCGTTTTCATCAATTCTTCATCATATTTAGAAAGTTTTCGTAGTTATTATGAAGAGTTTCATAAAAATGTATGTCAAATGTTTTATAAATATTCATCATTTCATAAAAAAGTTTCATAAGCCGAGTGAACACATTTTTTTTGGTTTTTCTATCAATTGAAATTCAGAATTTCTATTTAACATTTAGAAGTCATTTTATGAATTTGCTTCGTCATATTTATAAAGCGTCTAATAACATTTATGAAACATTTCAGGAAAAACTATGAAACTTCTACATATTTATGAACCATTTCATAAATATGATGAAGCTTGTCATCAATTTGAGCTTTAATGAATCAGCTTCATCATAGGACGAAAATCAATGAAGTGTTTCCTTATATTTATGAAGTTTTTCATAAATATGATGAAGCTCTTCCCTGAGTGTACTTTGGAGTTTAATTAAGCAGCTCCTGTTCATTATGACTGTGGGAAGTTTCATGGCAATCCGATAAGCCAGTAAGAGTTGGCTGAATTATTTCCAAAATATTTGTGAAACGCCCCACTGTGCTATGCTGTCATAGAAATTTCAGGCACATTTCACGCTCATTTAAAGGATTTATAATCTTCAAGTCATAATTTAAATAAAGTTTCATGGGTCTTTTTTGTCCCCCGGTCAATAGGGATTGAAGATTTTTTGAATAAAAGTAAATGTAATTATAGTCTTATCAAATGTAAGTGATACTTTTCCGAAAATTATTAAATGTGTTATTCTTTATATTTCCTAGTGGGTCTTTTTTGGACAAAAGTTCACAAATTAACCATATATGGACCAACTTACATAAAACAAATATTTCTATCAAGTTGAGATTTAAAATCTTGTAATCATAATTTAAATTAAGTTTCAAGGGTCTTTTTTGTCCCTAATAGTTAACGATTTTTTAAAGAACAATAAAGAAAATTATAGTCTTAATAAATATAAGCGAAATTTTTCCGAAAATTATGCGAACTTTAATGAAATCATTAAAATTTTGTTAAATTTTGACAAAATAAGCTATTTTTATAAAATGTTCAGGAAAGCAGTCGCTCCAAATACAAGCTTGAATTATACTTTTTCCAATTTATTTTTTTTTTCCTTAATAACAACTATTATATTTTAAAAACAGCAATCGAATTCTGCAATTTGGCATTTAAAAAAAATCTTTAAAATTAATTTTAAAAAAGACGTTTCTACATTTTTTTTTTAATTTCGTGTTTCATATTGAATGCCTGGCTAAAGTGGGTTAATGATATCAGATGAACTCAGAATTCTATATCTGATTAGTTTTGAGTATATTAAATGAATAAATGAAATAGAAAGTAAATTTTTTTCGAAATTTAAAATTTTTGGAATTTTTAATAATAACACACAACGTTAACGGCGTTAATGGGTTTAATGACAAATCTATTTTTAAGGGACATCCTAATATACATTGTATATTCATAGTTTGCAAATAAGCATCAGAAAATTTCATTGTATCTCCAATGCATAAAACATCATAACTAGAGTACCGTTTGTAATTTTGACTTTGCATTTTAAGTAGGACGTAGGAAATACAAATTTTTACTGCAATTAAATAAAATTTTATAACATTTAAATGTTTGTAGTAAAAAAATTACAGTTAATTTTACGGCATCTTTAGTTATTTTTAATTCATTCGTTAGTAGTATTTTAACCGATAAAAATATCTACATTTTTAATTAATTTGACGGGAAACCAAAAATAAGCTAGAGCTTGTTTCTCATTCAAAAGGATACACTCACGGAACTTCTGCTTTAAAAATTTAAAGTTGTTTGGGTTGTAATACAGTTTCTTTATTTTCAATGTAAATGTCAGTCATTTGTAGAACAAATTAAATTTTTTTACTAACCTTGTAGTTCATTTTAAAAAACAAACCACATCAAATGACTGTTTTATGATTTAACATTAAATTTTTACTGTAGTTTTTTGTTATTTAAAAAAATAAAAAAAGTAATTGTTTGTTTATTTTTTACTAACATGTGATTAATTTTTACTACAATTGTTAGTTATTTTTTGAAAATTAAAAAACAAATGACAATGTTAGTTGATATTTTTTGATATTTGTTTATTTTAGGTTATTTTGTAAATATAAGCTTATTTTTGACTTATTTAAAAAATTAAGCTTTTTCCCATTAAAATATGCGTTTTTTTTGCTTTTCTATCAACCAGTATTTTCAAGTTTTTTTAATTGAAAGCTGAACTTTTAATGTTACATGTGATAGAAGGGACAACAAATTGGTTTATCAAAATATTTTGTTGAACCAATTTGAATTTTGAAGCTTTACTATTACAACTTTGTTTGAATGACGAAGTTCCAAGGAACAAACAATAATATACAAATTTTATTTGTTGCAACAATTTTAAAAAAATATATATGAAATTGGACGGTTTATTTTTAAAGTTTAATGGTTTATTTGGCTGTTTTAGAGCTTTTTTAAGCGCTTAGTAATTACATTTGTCGCCTTTTTAACCTAATTTTCAGTTGTTTCAACTGTAATTTTCAGTTGATTCTCTAAAAAATTGCAGTAAAATCTACTGAAAATAACAATTAAAACAACTGTAAATTTTGTCGAAAATGTGGCAATGGTAATTACCAGGGCAACCAGAAATATGCGGTTTCATGTTTTTCATGCGCGTCGTATTTAAAAACGGTTGAGATGTTTATCGTTTTCAGAACAATTGATGAGTTTTGGCATCGATTTAATAGGTTTTATTTGCATATTTCTTTAGGGCACATGCATTTTAGCTTTTTTTTATACCCTCCACCATATGTGATGTGGGGTATATATAGGTTTGTAATTCCGTTTGTAACGCACCGAAATATAGCTCTAAGATCCCATAAAGTATATATATTATTGATCGTTATTGAATTTTAAGCCGATTTAGCGATGCCCGTCTATCTGTCTGTTGAAATGGAGATCACGGTGCGAAAACGAAATAGAGACTACTCATTTTGAGACTACAATTGATGTACAACCTCCCGACAAGTTTGGTATTTAAAATGAGCAAAATTGGTCCAGCGGCTCAAAAGTTACGAGTGAAAATGTGAAGGTACCTCTAAATTTTCAATAGAAATTAGTGCATAATTCACTGGTATACTAGTGACATTTCATAGTAGCGTCTGGTGAATAAAATACACATCATATTTTTCCACCATACTCTAAGAGGTGAATATTTCAAATTCACCTTACATTTTTATTTCACCTAAAAAATTTTTTTTAACACAAACATTTTTTTTCCACCACAAAAACAGTTTTGCACTTGAAAAATGCTATTTCGCCACAAAACTATTCTTTTGCATCCAAAAAGGTTTTTCACACACAAATTTTTTAACATTTTGAATTTTTCGTTATCGAACAATTTTATATTTCAATAAAAAAAAATCCAAAATTGTTTGTCAATACTTTCTGCGACTTGAAACGTAGATATCGAAAATTTAAGCCATTTTTGCAAACTTAAATTTTCTGTTTTAAGATTGTACCAATTTAGCATACTCATAAAAAAATTAGTACAAAAATCTGTTAAACCGGTTACAGTTCAGTTGAACAAATTTTATCTGTTGCTTACGTTTAAATCAGATATTTATTAGTTACTTTGAAACTAGCAAGTGGGGTATCCCGACCCAATCTCTCTGATTTTAATGAACTTTGAATATATTTGTGTGTAGTGTATAAATATGTTAAACAAAATATTGGAGATTTATATTCTGACAAGAAGAATTTACAACACCGTATTCGGATTTTTAATAGTGATATGAAACAATTTTGGAACGCCATTATGGCGTTGCGGTTAGCGCTTTGGAATGTTACACAGATGGTCCCGGGTTCGATTCCCGGTCACTTAACCACACCAAAGTAAAATAATGAATCAGGGCTATGAATTAAAAAAGCTTCAATAAGTTCGCCAAATCTCCATCAGGTGGCGAGCAACAACTGCTGTAAGACTTATCATCTAGCGCAATTACATTGTTGCCATGTTTGAAGCCCTTCATCCCTCCCCGACTTTAACCCCTCTACTATACGCTTTCCAAAGAAAGCAACACATTAATTAATAGGAAGAATTTATTGAATGTTGCTTCTATTTTACAAAAAAAAAAAAAAAAATTAGTATTTTACATGAAGTTAACGAATGTAAAATACTTAGCAACATAGCACAAGAAAAAATTGTATTAAAAAGGTAGCTGCTAGAGACCCTTTGGTAACAATGGACATAGAAACGGGAACAATAGAAACAGCCGAGGCAATGTAGGTAGAAAGCAGCGAAAAAAAAAATAGAAAAACAAAAATATGTGCCACCTTTATTAACAACAGAAATTTCAGCAGAAGTGGATCTTGAAACTATAATGCGTAGAACCGCAGAAAGTGTGTTAGAGCTCTGTAATACACAAGGTAACACACGAAAGCATTCGTTAATTTGCAAATGGGGAATGAATGACAGCTCTGGTCATAGCCGTTATAAACAAAAGTTAAAAAAAAATTATTTAAAACATATAAAAAAAAGGATATACACTGAGAGAATTCTCTGCAAGCTATCAATGAATTTTTGCATTAAATATATGAAATATCACTGGAAATCATCCATTGAAACTTTTACTTAAATTAATGCAGTTTGTCATAAAATCTAATAAAAAATATTATGGTATTTACTAAAAATTTCATACCAATAATGAAAAAGTTTCGTTAAAAATAGTTTTATTAAAACTGTGAAGCTTTTTCATTATTTTAAGGGATTTTTCATTCACATTGTGAAAAAAACTTCATCAGTTTAAAATTCGTCAAAAAAAGTTACTGTGCTGAATGTACCAAATTTGGTACACGAGTCCTTGTATCGATTGACATCAAAATTGTCGCACTCATAAATAATACAGAGAAAAAACTAAAATCGGGTTTCAATTCAAAATTTTATTGAATCAATTAATATTTTAATTGATTTTGCACCTTACCACTGAAATGATAGTATTAACTAAAAAAATTTGCAGACAGTTTATTAAAACTCTTTCAATTAAAATAATAATAATAACAATTAAAAGAGTTATTGTTTTTCTTTACAACCTCAATTAAAAAGTTTAGTTAAATTGATTAAAACTTTAATTGAAACTTGAGAAGAAAACAATGGTAGTTTTAATTGAAAACTCGTATTTTTTTATTTTTGTTATATGCCCCCTCATTAAATAAAAAAAGAAATGTAGGTTTGTAAATAAAATTGACATTTTATTTATAATAAAATTAAAGCTTTTTAATATAAAAATGTATTATAAGAAAACAAATAAAAGTAAAGACATAATTTTTGTTTTGCTTGTCTTGTCTTGAACTTTTGAATTGCTTTCTTAAAAAAATCACACACAACTTTAAAATGATAGTTTAATGACACTTATACTTATTGAAAATTTAATTATTTACAAAAATAATAGTTTAATTGTCCTTTTTCGATAAGGTTTATTTAAATCCACATGCGCACTTTTATTACCACAGATAAAACTCGAAACTAAATTAGGTTTTCGTGTGTACACGAATATCTCAACAAAAAGAGTGTTGCAAACTCTAGTGAAATAACTACGATTTTACGTGTATTTGAAATCGGTAAACTATTCAACTTATTAAAAGTTAATCATTTGCGATTTTTTTCTTTTTATTTACAAATTAAATAATATATTGATATAATTAAACCTTTGTTTGATTATTTAATCTAAATAAAATAAAACAAAATAGTTTGCAAATTTTTAAAAATTTTGTTTACATGTTGTCAACACTGTATGGATATATTAGAAAATTCAATAAATTTTTTAATTGAATCAATTAAAAAAATTGTTTAAATTGCCATTGATATTCAAACAATCGATTAATTAGATATTTTTGGACCATAATTTTTTCTGTGTATGGTTTGTTTTACTAAAAATAAATTTTCTTAAAGTTCTGATGAGTTTTTGTAGCTGAAATTATATTTTTAAATTTTAAGAATCAAAAATGGCACACTCATTAATAACATGGTTTTTACACAATCAATAAATTTTTTCTAATGTTCTGATGCATTTTGTAGCTGAAATTAAATTCTTAAATTTCAAGATATATGTATGTCAGGTAGGCGTGTCCTTGAACCGATTAGCATCAAAATTGGAACATTTAATATTAACATGGTTTTTATACCACCAATAAATTTTCTTAATGTTCTGATGAATTTTGTAGCTAAAATAAAATTTTTAAATTTCAGGATATATGGGAGTTAGGCGTGTCTAAAAACACATACACTGCAAAAAAATAGTGTTTTCTTAGTACAATTTTTAACACGGTGGGCTTTGCAAAAATAGCAGTGGTTTTTTGTAACAGTTAAATTGGACGAAAAACAATGTGTACTCCAGTTATAACGTTTGTGTGTACTCCAGTTATAACGTTTTGTGTGTACTCCAGTTATAACGTTTTTATACATACAATGAAATTTTCAAATTATTATTTGAAAACTATGAACATATCAATAAAAGCAAATATGAACTAAACGAGAATTTTTAAAAACTCGACGAAATTTTGTATTTAATAGCTAACAAACATTGACTGTTTAGTGCAAAAATACTGTTCTTGAAGTTGTTATTAAAATACTTAAATAATTGCTTCAAACAACTGTTACAAAAATACAGTATTTTTATATTTTTTTTTTTAATTTTTCTTGTTTTTTAAATAACTGTCATAACAGTGGTTTTGTATTCTTAAATGGAAAAATAACTATAACTAACTTAACAATTGTTTCTTCATTCACTTTGTAAATAAACTTTATTAGTTTAGTAAAAATTTCATTAAAACTCTCCCAAGAGAATTCTTCCTGAACTGCATTTCCGCAAAGTCTCGAGAGTTTTCCCCCATTTTGCTATTTTTTTAATGTAATTTTGTTTTGATTTAAAATTAAATTTGCTGCGAGTATAAGTGTAAGAATATTAAAATAATAAAAAAAAACTACACGGAAAAAATTATTGTTAAATAATTTTCAATAAAACTTTGTTTGATTTCAAACTCACCTACAATTAAAAGTTAAAAAAAAAACAAAGTAAAAAAATTACAAAAAGTTACAAAAATTTAAAATTTTAAAAAATTACAAAACTGAAAGAAACCGCTTAAATTAAAAAAAAAAAAAATTTTAAAAAATCGATTAAATGAAATAAGGAAAAGACCTAACCACGTGCTCGATTACTAAGAAGACAAAAATGGAGCAAAATTGATTATTAATAGGTTTTTTGTTAAAGTTCTGCCTATTATGGAGGCTCTAACTTTTCTAAAACTTCGGGTTCTGATGAGATCTTTAGCCAGATCGAAATACTAGTATCAACCTTTTTAGCCGTTTTAGCGGTTCCTCACAAAATTTTTGGCAACTTTATGCAATTTTAAGTAGTATCTACTTAAAATTTTTTTTAAAATTAAAAACAATATCGAAACATCTATCGAATATACAAAGAATATATCATAGATGTGGCATCACTTACAACATATGATCAGTGCGCTAAAGCGCTCTGTCTAACGTGTAGTGCGAGTGCATGTGTCATTAGAAATCAGTTTATCTATACCACGGTGAGTGATTGCATAGAAAATTTCATATAGACGCAATCGAACAAATAAAAACATAACAAATATTACATTATTCAAAAAAACAGGGTCACTGACGAAGGTTCAATACCAGAAACTGCGCAGTCTGATTCAGAAAAATTGAAAATTTACAATGTAGTTATGATTTTTAGAAAATACACTCATTCTTCTCTACCACGCCTTTCACAATTAATATTCAATTACGTTTTTAATATATGCATATAGTTAAAACCTTAATTGAAAATAAAATAAATTAAACAGTTACAAATTATTTTAATTGATACTACGATTTCCTTAATAGGACCGAATTCAATTAAACTTTTAATTGAATCAGCAAATATTTTAATTGAAACTCGATTTTATTTTTTCTGTGTATTGAAAAACATAAAAATCTCTTTGCGGCATTGTCGTTATATTGTGGCTTTGTATTATGAAAACTATTTATGCTTTCAAATGAAATACTTAACATACATACAATATTTTATGTTTTACACATTTTATATTTAAGGCACGCAATTGTGCCATCATCAAAACATACATTCTCCAACGCATAGTATCACAAAGAAAACCATATATTAAATATTAAATAAAAATATGTTAAATTTATTCATATTTTATAGAAAATTTTAAAACATTTCATTGTGTAACTTAAAGAAAATTTATAGAGTTTAGAACGGTTTATGGACCACATTTTACTTTTTCAAATGTTAGTATTAATTAAGTAGCTTAAATTAAATTCCTTAAAATTTTATTTTAAATATTAGTTGAAATTTTATATATTTTTTGGAATAATTTAAATCATCTAATGCAGCGATTCCCACCAAATTATGCTTTACGGACCTCTTAAGACACTTTTACAGGATCACGGACTCCCAAAAAATGTATTTATTTATTAAAAATAAAAAGTGTAAATTGAATTTTTATTTTAAAAACTCGATTATGATGAACTCCGAGTGATCAGAAAAAATTAATTCTTTACAATTGAGATTCGTATTTACAATGAAAAGGAAAATTATTCAAGTTCGAGGCCATACTCTATATTTTTTTATTAGAATATTGTCATAACAAATAATCTATAGAGTTTTTGTTTTTAAATTTATTAATTGAACACTTTCCGGAATGTGTTGATAGATCTATTTTGGGAATTTTCTAGGTTACCATCATCAGAATCAGAACACGTTTTGAAAGAAGTGACAATCCCATGCAAAACATCAAACATTCATATAAACTAGTTTTCTCACTAAATGAGAACTAATATATGAGCTCGAAGTTAAAGATTTTTACCATTGATCAAAAATAAATCGAAAACTTGTTTGTTATGTGCATCCTCTACCTTTGGTAGATATATAATCCACGCCTTTTGTTTTTTTCTCCTTTTTATTTCCACTCGTTTTGTTTTGTTTAAAACAAGATTTACTTTAGTAAAATTTCTTTAATTTTTTCATTTTGAATTGACAGGTTTGAGATCATAATTAAATGTTACTATTGCAAATAGAAAACATAATAGAAAGATAAAATAAAAAATAAATTCTTTCACTAAAATCAAATCGCCGACCACTTTAATCGGGTGAACGGATTTCTATTATTTTTTATATGTCAAGTTAAGAAATTACGACTCAATTATTTAAATATTTAAAAAACTAAAAAGACCCGTATGATAATGAAGGTAATTTAATGGTGTATTTTTTTGGGTTAAGTGGAAACACATTTATGAGATCTTCGGTAATTTATATTTGTTATTTAAACATATTGGGTGAAATATAATATATAAATTTTTTTTTACATTTCTAATTTAACTGAACTTCATATTTAATTTTTTTTTTTTAAATATGTCCATGTCAATAATCAAATTCGGTACAAATTGTAGGTGATAAAGATAATACTCCGTTTAAGGGTGGAATTCACACGCTGTAGGCTTGTCAGATTTTTTCTCGTTTATACACATTTTTTTGCGGCAACCCTAAACGAAAGTAAGTTGAATTTTTAAGCTAATCGCATTATTCACATTAGAAAGGATTTTTAACGTAATCATCTTAATACGATATTCTTAAAAATTTTTTTTTTCAGAAAATGTATGAAAACTAGAAATGTTACGAATATTGTACTCGACCCTTTACCGATTCCCGGATATTTTCCAAATAGTTCTTTTATACATTTTTAAATTAGTTCATACTGTACTTTATATATAGAGCAATTCCATATGAAAGCGATCACCTTTTGGACGACCCCTCTCCGATTTTAAAATAAATAGTCTCAATCGTTTGCCCAGCAAAAATAATGTACCTACATATTTTTTTTTTTTTATAGTGACTGGTTTAGTGGTGGTGTGCACCACTGTCATGTGACAAAATTGAAGAATTCTTCATAAGGGACCTCATTGAAAGTTGTTTTTACTAAAGCGATCGCAACGAGTGATAGCTCGTTGGAAAGGTATTGAATCAGGCTTTAATTGAAAAATAAATTTTCCTAATTTTTCTCAGAAATTTACCTTTTTTCCCATGAAAATTAAATTTTCCCATGAAAATTAAATTTTCCGATTTTCCACAGAAGCTCCTAAATTTTCCGGCTAATTTTATTTTTTTTGGATTCCTCATAATTTTTGCTTTAAGAATCAGCAATAAAAAAATGGGCCCCGACTCCTTGTTTGGACAGGAGAAGAGCATTTAAGAGACCACCTTGTTCTCATTGTTTTTATATTTTTTATAATTGAATTATTTTTAATTATTTAACATTATTTTATTTTATTATTAAAAATACATTTTAAAAATTATTTTACAGTTGAAAATACATTTATGAAGAAAAAATCTTTCTTATTTTGCTGCTTATACTTAATTACAATATTTATTAAAAATTTCAATTGTCTTGGCATCATTATAAAATTAAAGTAACTTTAAATTTAGCACGTCGGCAGACGAAGAGTACCGCTTTACATTAATTGACATATCAGAAATATTTGGTATGAAGCAATGAAACTTTTGCGTTCCAGTTATAGTTTTGACATTATTATATCTGTTTTGAATTCGTCGCTCCATGGCATCGTGTTCTTTTTGAGTGCATAAAACTGTGTTAATGGCAATTTCCTTGCTTTGAATCCACGAAAACAAATGTTGTACATTTAAGATCTGGTCAGTATATGGCCTTTGCAAACTTGCCTTAGTCGCCATGCGTTTTAGGGTTCCCCCTAACGCATCGCATGGGCCCTTACCGTGGGACGTCGCAAAAAAGTGCCACTCGACCTTGCAGTTTTGTTCTTCTTCAATTATGCAAAGATTGTAAAAATTTTTTTTATTCTTGTACTGAGAAGCCGCGCCGCGCCGTCTGAGAAAAACGTTACTTTGTCGATTGCATCGAATTTTGATCTTAAGAATTCAAACAGTTTCATTTGAAATAAATAAACGAACACATAATTATGAGCTAAACTCTCCGCGACAACAACAAGGCTTACGGTCTGTAGTTCGTTATCTTCGTTTTTGAAATAAATGCAAAAAGGATGCACCGTGCACTGGTCGTTTGCCCAGTGATAAGCCTGAATTTCATCCTGAACAAGAAAAATGTAATTCTCGGCAAAGTCGCTTATCACAATGAATTCATTTTGGGCTAATTTCTCCTTACTTTCCTTTAGAAATTTCGATTGCATCTCGGATATGAAATGGTGCGCCTTCAGTTCATTCAACTTGAATCCGAATTCCTCGATGAATTCCGGAATCTGCTTTACCACGGTCTCAAGGGAACATCTGCCGCTGCTAATTATCCACTGTTTGAAATGCACCTCCTGAATTAACAGCTGTTCAAACTTTTCCGCCAAATATTGCTCTAGCTCGTCAATCTTCGGACAATTGTCGCATTTGGACAGATGACAATTTTCCGTGGGGTATGCGCACAACGACTTCGACAGGAGGTCCCTATATGTTTCAATTTCACCGTGAAATACTTTCAATTTCTTGCATGGAAAGAACATTAATTTGATGTTTTGATGAAACATGCAAACGCAGACTGAATGCGTTCCGTGCCTGTCTAATGCCAGCACGCATTCTTTTGGTCGTAGGATGGCAAACTCAGAAAATCCCACTTTTTCTGCTGGGTATTTCTCTTTGAACTGATGGTATGCTTCGGATAGATTACATAATAATAATCTGCGCTGCTTGTGTACTTTTTCTCCATCTTCACGTGTGATAACATAGTCACGTGTACCTGGGCAGGCGCGGCTGTTGTCATCATTGCAGTAAAAATCTTGAATCAATTTCACCGTTGATTCGCTGAGGGTCCTTGAGCCAAATTTCTTGGTGGGAGTCGCCAATATGCCCTTCTGTCGAACTAATTCTTTGCTTCTTCTCGCGATGTAAAAAGATGTTTGAAACTGTTCAGAAATCTTGCGTATAGACCATGATTGAGGTCTGCTTCTTCACCGTACTGTATATTTAATTCATTCATGTATCGCTTCGAAACACCAGTTAATTTTAATACTTTTATCTTTTTCGAACGATGTCCACTCTTGTTAAACGGATTGCAGCAAAATTTATTCATTTTACTTTAAATTGTCTTTACAGCTTCACTCTTTACTTTACAAAAAAACACTTTAACACTTTCACGTTTAGTATTCAACTGAAATTTGACTCAGAGTGTGTGAAGTATTTATATTTATTTTTTGGTAAAAAATAGGTAAAAAAAATAAGCGATATTTGCTTTTCTTTAATAGGAAAATTTGCGTGAACTACTGGTCATAAAATGTTTTTTAAAGAGGGACTTAATTGGTTACTGCCAATAAGCCGACCACAGGTCATAAAATGTTTAGTAAATTTTTTAAATTACCAGGTAATAAATATTTCGCCATATTTATGGAAAATCCGTGTTTTATGACTTGTTTCTGCACGTGTCATTTTAGGCGAAATATTTATTACCTGGTAATTTAAAAAATTTACAAAACATTTTATGACCTGTAGCCTCAGTCGGGTTTGGTGTGCCATTACATGCCACTGCTGCTATTATCCATGGATTTATGGCCGATCTTGTGAAGGCAGGCAGACCATATTCACTAGACACTCAACTTGGGGCTCTTAAAAAAATTTTTTCTTCATAAATGTATTTTTAACTGTAAAATAATTTTTAAAATGTATTTTTAATAATAAAATAAAATAATGTTAAATAATTAAAAATAATTCAATTATAAAAAATACTCTTACAACTTTCAATGAGGTCCCTTATGAAGAATTCTTCAATTTTGTCACATGACAGTGGTGCACACCACCACTAAACCAGTCACTATAAAAAAAAAAAATATGTAGGTACATTTTTTTTTGCTGGGCAATCGATTGAGACTATTTATTTTAAAATCGGAGAGGGGTCGTCCAAAAATTTGCCAATTTTGATCGTTTTCATATGGAATTGCTCTATAAACAATATTAAATAGAATAATAAAACATTTTTAGGTTGAAAAATCTTTTCAAACCAGGGATGGCAGGCAATAGCGCTAAAATAACGTTATCGATTCGCAACCCTTTCAATTGACTATCGTTATCCCTACACTCAAAGTAAAAGCTTCATCATTTTTATAAAATGGTTATAGATTATGCATCCAATGTAACGTTTCATAATATTTATAAAACATTTCATAAAAAACCGAAAGTTAAAAAAAGAATATGCCGCCAAAAAGTCGTGGATCATTTTTTTTTTCTTTCTTTAGTCCTATTTTCATCCATACATGATCAAGAAACTAAATCCGCTATCATATTAGAGTTACCACAAAATTGCAAAAATCTAAATTATTTACATACAAAGATGTACTTGGCAAAAGAAAAAATTTGATATCCATATTGCCCTATTTAAAACGAAGAGTTACCACCCCATTGCATTTTTGTCAAAACGCGAACTAGCACGAATTTCAAAAAAAGCTCAGACCCGTATTTAATTAAATCGACTAAAGATTAAAATATGTTAATTTGGCATTTTTTATTACAAACAACCCCGAACAAAAAATTCAAAAATCGTTTTTTTTTACAGAATATCCTTAAAAAAAAGTACATGGATGATCGTCATTGGACAAATTGTATATACAGTTGGACGCGCCTTAAAAAAACCTTTCTTATAATACCCATATTGTATATGTTGGTAAGGAAACAGATTCTCAAATTAACAAAACATGCAAAAATAGACCCATTTTCAAAATGGTCCAGCTCACGAGAGGTCAAAGCTGAACCTTAGACTCTTAAAAAAGTCTAAGGTTCATTTTTAGGAGGCTACATCGAGCACTTTTTGTGATGAGTCGCTCTAATATACATATGTATGATATTAGGTATTAGTAGGGATTTCATTACTTTTGTGTAGAAAATAGTTCATAGAGTTATTATAATTCTTGTTATTTATGAAATGTTTCGTAAATATTTATAAAATTGTTACATTGGACGAAAATTAATTAAACTTATTCCTATTTTTTTTTACTATTTTACTATTTTACTGGGTGGTCATAATTAGCTAATTCAACGCTTGCTGATTGATATAATGTACAATCCCTGCTGCGTTTTTTAACCCAAATTAATAAGAGTGATCTTAATTTTCACTAAAATTTAAGTTTTGTGTGTTTTTGGTCGATGTAATAGTTTTTATTGATGATTTTAGTTCCATAAGCATTCTTTATTTTTGATCGAAAAATTTTATTTAATAACTTTTATATTTGCTCGAAAAAATAAAAATTCAAATTGTAAAAAGCATAGCATGTTATGAAAGACTTCTGCTAGTTAGTTAATAGTATGAAGTCTTTTATAACATGCTCTGCTTTTTACAATTGGAATTTCGAGCAATATTTGCATTTAAAATAATTTGTAAAGTTAATTTTCAATTTTCTACCAAAATTTAGATTGCTATTAATTTTTATCTTTATTATTTTTAGCTTTTTATTATTTCCAACCGATACGTGTCCAAATCGAACAGCTGTTCAAAATCTAATAAGAATTCGATATGACTCGCTTGTTTGCCGATTTAAAAGAATTTTTTTTTCATTTGCTTCACTCCTTTTTTGAACCCGTTTTCCCCCCTTTCTCCTTTTTTTTCTTCTTTTCCTTTTGACCGAAAACTTGGAGATGAGAAAGCTATGCGTAACAATAGAACAAAAATAGCGTCATAAAGATGTTTCAATAGGTTGTTGGCGATGCTTCACCGCAATAAAGCCGAGTTTTTGCATCGATTCGTATCCATGGATGAGACATGGGTCTGCCACTTCATGGGAGAATTGTTCCTAAAGAAGGCGAATACAGTTAAATCTGCAGGCAAAGTCATGTAATCTGTTTTTTGGGATGCGCGTGGGATAAAATCACCGGCGAGTATTGTGCTAACTTATAGCTGCGTTTAAATTATGAAATTAAGTAAAAATGGTCGCATTTGGCGAAAAAGAAAGTGTTGTTTCATCTATACAATGCACCAGTTTGCACAGCCACTACTGCGATGGCCAAAATCAATGAATTAAAGCTCGAATTTCTTCATCACGTACCTTATTCGCCAGACTTATCTCCCTCGGATTATTTCCAATTTCCAAATTTGAAAAGATTGCTCGATGGTAACATTAGCCAACAATGAAAAGGTGGTGGTTTAAGAAACTAGACATTTCTGCTGTTCAATATCGCTGAGAAAAGTATATCGAGCTATGTTGAGAAAAAAAAGAAACATTTTTCCCAACTTTTTTGTGTTTTCTTTGTTAGGTGGGCTAATTTAGGGACCGCCCTCTAGCACATGGTTTTACTTTATTTAGCTATGTGCAGTAACACAAATATGTTAACATTTTTAAAATAGCTTGAGTCGTATATCGAGTTTTACTGTAGTCCTAAAATATACTTTTTTATACGATATTTCAAATGTGATAGACAAATGTGGAGAAAAGATTTTAAATCCGGAGATACAAATCTATAAATATCATTTTATTTAAATAAAATCAAGCCAAAACTGCTTAAATTTCCGTACGAAAAAAAAAAAAAAAACTAAACAAAAATCTCTTTTTTTACTTTGGCGACCAATGGGATATATATGTCCCATATTGTATCAGTGTCCTCTAGGAGATAGAATGAATCAATTTCAAATATCTCAGTGTTTCTTAAAACTTGGAGGATTTTACCATGCCTACCACAATTTCGATCCCCTATGTCTAATAGCGTCCGAGAAAATGTGTACCAAAAATGGTGAAAAATTTATTAAAAATTTTTACTTTGGGGTCACCCTAATCGGTTCTTAGACCATTGTGGTCTAAGAACCGATTAGGTTCTTTGTCGATACACATCACACTCGGAAAAATCTGTTAAAAATGATAGCTAATACCAATGGCTATGCAATGCCATTGTTAACACCTTCTGTCTGAAAACTGGAAACATGAAGTTTTTAAGGAAAACCAAAGCTAAATTTATAAAATTTTTGCTCAAATCACAAGAAAAATATTAGTTTTCGAAATATTTGTTATGATTTGAGCAAAAACAGCAACATTAAAAAAGTCAATTTATTAATTTAAAGTCACGAAAAAATATTCATTTTCCTATTTACAGCCACAAGCTATATATTTTTTCTCAGTAACTGAGAGTATCGCAATCTCTTTATTTTCTAAACACTTTGCTAATACAACAAAAAACAATAATTGGACATATATAAACCATTCGTCGTCAAAGACTGAAAACATATAAAATCAATCACTGGATTTCCTACACCCCTTTGAATTTCAACCAAATAGAAGACGCACATTATATAACTATAAATTCGTCCAAATGTAGGACAGCCTAATCCCAGCGAATCTTGAAATATCGCGTTTCAAATATACGAAATTTAAAAAAAAAGTAGTAGTACTTAATATTCCATAACTCTTTAGCGGCTTAGCTACGAGAGTCATTGATATCTCATTTTTAAAGCCACTTTAATTGTGTTTTTACTAGAGCACACAAAATATTCCAAAAAAACAGTTTTTTTAAATTATTAAAAAATATATGTTTATTATATATTACTTCCCTATGCCGTGTCCAAATCCCTATGTGGAGCTCTTACGTTATCTTCAGTTGTGAATAAAAATGTGAAAAAATTTAATTAAAAAGCCGATAACTCAGAAACATGCAAGAGAACCACATAGGGATTTGGTAACGGTATGGAAAAATAATTTATAATGAACATATATTATTTTAAAAATTTTAGAAAGCAAGTTTTTTGAAATACTGCGGTTTTGAAAAAAAATACATTTTACCGCCAAGAAGTGAACCACGATTTAAGTACCTTTCAAATACGGTACCAATGGCTCTTGTAGCTGAAACCGTTAAAAAGATATGGGCAATTATGTACAACTACTTTTGCAAAACTTTTAGTTTTATTTTTTTCAATAAATTTTTTATATATTTGTTTTCTACTAAATTTACTATCTTTTTATATATTTGTATCCATAACTCTGAATCCCGTAGAAGCTACACATACTAATTAGGCAACGCCAAAGTGGAATAAATTAAAATTAACATACATTTTTTTGATAACTTAAAAAAAAAACAGTTTTTTAAAATACAGCGGTTTAAACCGTGGATTTTGAAAAAAAATCATTTTATCTTCAAAAATTTTTTTTTTGCTTATTTTATTTAAAAAACTACAATGAGGTATCAATTAATTACGGTATCAATCAATTAAGTAAGTATCAATTAAGTACGACTACACTTTGAATAATATGTAGGTAAAGACCACTGTAAATGTAGTTAAAAACAAATGAAATTTCACTTAAAAGAAAGGACGACTTACATTTCAGTAAATTCAACTAACATTGACATTGTTTTTTAATGTTCAAAAACTGACTTACAATTGTAGTAAAAATGAACCACGTGTTAGTAAAAAATAAACAAGCATTAATTTTATTAAATATCAAAAATATACTGTACAAAATGAATGTAAAATCATAAAACAGTAATTTGATGTGGTTTGTTTTTTTAAACAAGGTGAGTAAAAAATTTAATTTGTTCTATAAATGACTGACATTTATATTAAAAATAAAGAAACTGTATTACAACACAGACAACTACATATTTTTAAAGCAAAAGTTCCCTATTCTATTAAATTTTCGATTCGTTTTTTCATATTTTAAAACGCGATATTTCCACAACCGTTAGATGTAACAATCCAAAACTTGTACGATGACATATTTATGACACTTACTTTCCACACCAAGTTTGGTTAAAATAATTGGGGTAGAGGTAGAAAATTAGTTATTTTTTGATGGTTTTATATGGAATGAGTCCAAAGTGTTAAAAGTCGAAAACGGTTAAATTGATCTGCTCTGTAAATCTAGTGTTAAATAAATGTGTTCAATTTCAAATGTAATTTTTGAGAAAATTATTTGATTTCGTTATTTTTATTATTATTTTCTGAAGTTTAATTATCAAAATAAAAATAAATAGTTCCAATTAATATTTTCAACATTTCTAAATTTTAATTGATTTTTTTCCACATGACATTACTTTTAAGTTTCACTTAAATCGTTTCATAACACAAATATTTAATTTTCATTAATCTTAAGTATCTCCCTCATTTCTTTCCTGTGAATAACATTTAATTTGTAAGAATGTTTAAATAGCAGAATAAACCTCCTTAATTTCAAAACACTTGAATACAATTTCGAAACAATAATAATGTCAGTTAATTTGAATAGCAATTACAAAATGCCAAGGAAATATAAAAATGATATAAATATAAAGAAATGAAGACCAGGGAGATTGACTTGGGGGGCAAATAAAAGTGCACTTTAGATAAATGCAAACAAAAAAAATTGTACTATATTATATAAATTGGATAAAAAGAATATCAGATGCTTTTTCTTCTTACCTTATGCTAACGCGTTTAACCCACTTTTTAAACATTTTTGTTTTTCGAGTAAAATAACTACAGATTTAACAGTTAGTATGAATGTTTAGGCACTGCAATGTATTTTGTTATTGCAATTGATTTTCTAGAGTATATTTTTAGGCTTACATTATAAAAATGTCAGAAAAAGTATAAAATTAGGCTATTATCCAAAATCTAAAAATCAATTTTATGATTGTATGTAGGAAGGATTGTTATTATTATTATTATTTGTTTGATACTCTTTTTATATATTTTTATTTAGGATGTTTAATACTATATACGATATATTGTGGGATATGGACATTAAACTGCTTTGAAACCAAAAAATCAAAGTGCGTCATAACTGTGTAGTATAACATACATATATAAATTTTTTTTGGCAAGTGTTTATTTAGTAAGCTTTAAAAAGTATGCTATAGATTTTTATTTTAAAGTAAGTCAATTACAATTTATTGTACTAATTCTCGTTTGAAATTTTACTACACTTTTTTTATATACAACATATGATGTATATTTTTAATACCGTCTGCACTTTTTACCGATTTTTATTATTATTTATTTTTTTGTTATAAAATCCTTAAAGGAATTCGATGAACTTTACACGAGTATGTCTATTTCCATACAAATGTAATGTAATGTAGTTTATATTAGAGAGTACGTTAAAGCAGTATTAAATTTTTTTTTATACGTACTCACATTATATAGATTTTATTTTGTTCAATGCATCCTTTTA
This sequence comes from Delia radicum, assembly GCA_021234595.1. Taxonomy (NCBI): domain Eukaryota; kingdom Metazoa; phylum Arthropoda; class Insecta; order Diptera; family Anthomyiidae; genus Delia; species Delia radicum. The sequence continues at coordinate 107,676,041 of CM037855.1, read as the reverse complement.
CAATTTTTGAGAGTAACGATGTCAATTTAGCTGTTTTATGAAACATTAAGCGATTCTTGTTTGAATAATAAATAATAAATACACTCTTAAAAAAAAGACCTTACAAATAGTTGAAAATATAGCTACAACAACAGAAACTAGTACCTGAATTTGCGCCAGTAGAACTTTAAAAAAAAGTTCAGAATTTAAATTTAGGTAACTTAAATTTTAGAATAACTAAATTTGAGTTGACAGTTGTAGTTAAATCAACTAAGAATTAAGCTATATTAAGAGAATTTTTAAGCTCAATCACCAGAAAAATGACCAGAGGCAGGTCCATATATATTACCGGGAATATAAGTAGAGTATAAAGAGTACTTAATAGGTATGGTGTAATGATTTTTGGTCCATTTTGCTCAATATCGCTTAGTTAGAGATACAGCCTATTTTAGGATTATAAAATAAAAAATATATGAGAAAATAACGCCATCTACATGTGAGACTGATAGCGATGACACAAAAAATAATGGTTCGAAAACAATTGTGGTTTAAATTAACTGGCAAAATTTGTAAATTTGATGTAAAATTAGCTAAATAACTAATATAAACGATAACAGCCGAAAAAAATAGCTCAACTGAATTGATAACAGTTTAGCAGACCATTGAACTAATTTGTTTTATGAGTGTATAAAATCAAAATAAATATGGAACACAGTCGCCACCCCTCAGCTTATCTCTGAATTTAAGAGAGCTTATCTCTGAATTTAAGAGAGGCAACAAACGATATACAAATTATACAGGGTGATATTTAAACGCTGCAGTTTGAATTTTGAAAACATTTTTAATCGATTTGGGTGAATATTTTATATGACTTAAAATCAGAAGAATACAATAAATTTATAATTCCTTAAAAAAATAGATTCAGGGGAGAAACACCATAAGACTGAAAAAGTATAAAGCAACTAAACACTCGATTGAGAGTGATATACATACATATATATAAAGTTTTAAATTATAGTTGTTTTAAAAAAAGTCTTCCGAAATTTAATTTCTACAAACATTAAAAAACAACTTTCCTGGAAATTACATATGTACAAATGTTGGGTTTGATTTGAATTTTAATCACTTTTTTAGCGAAGAGTCTTAAACACTTACAAAAATGTCTTGTTATGGCAAGGATCTAAAAAATGGCCTTACAAAATAATTAGAAAAGTGGCAATATTGGCATTTAATGACAAATGCAAAAAAAAATGTTCTACTTATGGTAAGGGTTTGCTGAAACCCACTTTTTTAATGAATCTTACAGTTTTATATTTTTTGCGCATGTGCTTTGATTTTACAAAACTGGATAACTTACACACAAACAAATAAAAACCCATTTTAATAACGAAAACCAACGATTCAATAACTTTAATTGCCGAATTTCCGCCAACAACGAAAATTGCTAATTCAATTCGAAATTGAAAGCTCTTTAAACAAAATTAAACTCTAAAAATTACATTATCAATTTTATGGTAATGTTTTAGAATAAATAAATATTCAGATTTAAACAACTGAAACTGAAATTATTTAACTTAATATACCTAATAAGAATTTATATCTAATCTAGTTTAAAATTCATAAAATATTAAAATATTTATTACTAATACCACTAAACATAAACATTTATAAAAAAACAACTACATAAATATTACAACTACATAAATATTATAAATGTGTTGATGTTTCCTTTAAAGCAATAATATAAAAAAATGTCGAGCAAGTTCCGAATTTGAGCAAAAATTTAATTGATTCAATTAAATAATTAAATAGGGAAATATTTTTTTTCTGAGTTACCACTCAATAGTTCCAGCGTACTAAAAAATTATTCGGCGTAAACATTTTTAGTTTAGGGGTTACTACTTTTAGGACACTAAAATTAAAAATTCAGAATTTTCCAATAATATGCAATGTGTGGGCGTAAAATAATATTTGTTAAAATGTCTTTAAACTACCTTTTATTCGCAGTTTTTAGAAGTTTAAAAGAAATATTAGAAAACTAAGCAAAACCAGTTTTATTCCTATTTTACATTAAATTTGAGGTACACTGCATGATATCAATGAATTTTTGCATTAGATCTATAGAGTGTCACTGGAACTAGTCCATTGAAACTTTTAATTTAATTAATGCAGTTTTTTCATAAAATTTTATGAAAAATTTTATTTAATTTATGAAAAATGTCATACGCCTAATAAAAAAGTTCCATTAAAATTGTTTCATTGAAATTATGAAACTTTTTCATTCATTTAAAGAAATTTTTCATTCACATTGTGAAGTAAACTTCATAAGTTTAGTGAAAAAAACTAATTAAAACTCGTCCAGAAAAATTCTCTCTGTGTATATAATTTGTATAATAATAAAAGTGGAATAATGAAAGGTATTTCAGGGAAACAATAATCAAATGTTTTAGAAATGTTCAATACATTAGAAATTTGGAGCTTTTTAATTGAAATAAAGTTATTAGATAAAGTGAGCTGATTTCGAAATTTCAGATTTTTAAATATTGAATTTTGAATCCTGATATAAAAATAAAAAAAAAACGTTTGTTTCTTTCTCCGTAGTATTATCAGAACTGTTTATTAAAATGAATTGTTTCTCTATTTATACTATTTATGCTCTACATAATAAATGTGTTATCCTGATAAACAAACACAGGTAGATAATTGTTTATCGGTGCTGTTGTTTTTCCCTAACACATAATTAGATCTTTATTATGTTTCATAAGAAAGGTACTAAAAGATTACAATACTAATCATGGGTTTTTCTCTTATGTGATAACACTTAAAAATATATCTGGTTATTATTATTAATCGTGGGTTTTTTCCTTATGCGATAAGACTTAAAAATACATACCTAGGACAGTTTGTCAGAATACTTAATATAATTATTCAAAAGGGAGTTTTTGCTCGTTCTTAGAGTGAGTTGATATAACAATTGCAATGAAAATGAAAAATAAATTCCATTTTTGAATTTTTCCTACAAAAAGAATCTGCAGGGTATCTCTTTATACGCAAATTCAAAGTGGTTTTACCAGTGAAGATTATTGTGATTTTTTTATGATAAAACTATTAAAAAATTAAAATTTTTGTACCAAAAAATAGTAAAAAAACAGAAATTTTGTTTTTTTTATGATTATGGTAAAAAACAGTTATTTCACGAATTTTAGACGCAACTTATTTTGAGAATTTTGCAGAACAGTTGAAAAGAATTTCATTGAAAATACTAAAATACTCAATTTTAAGGAAGAAATTTGTTTTTAAAAAATAATATCTCAAGAAAAAAAAACTTTTGTATTAAGATGAGAAAATTATAAAATAACAATAAGTCCACACAATTTTAGAAGTAAAATTTGAGCAATTTTAGCTAAAAACTGCAAATTTGATAAAATACGCAGTTTTATGCCCGTAATTTCAAGCAATAGATACCTACCGGTGCTTAGATACCTACCCGATTTTGTTCGTGTACACGGTAGGTATCTAAGCACCAGTAGGTATATATTGCTTGAAATTACGGCCATTAGACAAACAATTTTAAATATCCCGCTTTTTGCAACAAAAACCCCCTTTTTCGCCTGCCCAGTCGCGCTTTTGGATCAATAACAGTTGGTCACGTTATTCATATTAGAACTTTAGAACTTTATTCATAGTTAGATACGAAGTAACGATTTTTGGTCCATTTTGCTCTATCTTGCTTAGTTTCCCAGATATAGCCTATTTTATGATTACAACATAAAAATTATGAGAAAATAGCTCCATCTACACGTGAGACAGAAAGCGGAGACACAACACAACAATGATTTGAAAACAATTGTGGTTTAAATTAACTAGCAAAATTTAGGTCGTAAAATGAGTTCAAATACGAATGAAATTTGTTCTTGTGGTAAAAATAGATAACTAATAACTTTAGCTAAATAACTGATTTAAACGATAACGATAAAAAATTTTTAGCTCAACTGAATTAGAACCCGTTTAAGAGACTTTTGAACTAACTTTATTTATGAGTGTATCTACTGAAAATTTGTTTTTGTTTCAAATTAAAAACAATATTCAATTAAATGTTAAATAGACATGAATAAAATCTCATTTACATTGTCTAAACTAAGGCCGGTCACGACACAATGAATCCACCATGTGACGTGTCCTGGAACCGGTTAACTTTCTCGCAGGACATTTACCAAAATCATTGGATCGTATAGTAAATTCTATATCGTTAAAAAACCTCTTATATTACATACTGAGTGTACAAAGCGGACAATATTCATCCCATAATGACGAAAGGCTTCTTGGAAAATTACATTTTAAGCGTTTTTTATCACCAAAAGTATGTATTCTACACTGTTGGAGAGTATCTCACATTTCAATGTGTATGTTTATAATCGCGCTAAGAGTCCTTTTTATCCCAAAAATTTATATATTTTTTCTGCATTTTCTTCTTAATATTAAGAGTGATGGTTTGGTTCACAACGCATGTCTAATGAGAGTTTTTTTTTGTTTTAAATAACTACTATAACCGCATAATTTTTACAAAAACAAACAATAAACTTTACTAACTAATGTCATTATTATGTCATTTAATTCGTAGGGGAGTACAATTGTCGAAAAAATGGAGCACAAATATTGAGCCGGTAATATATTTATTTTTTTTATCGGTTAAGGTAGTCATCCAGTGTAGGAACGAACTCAATATTACTGCACGCACGTAATATGGTTTGTTTATTTTTCGTAATGAGATTAAATTTGTGTTTGTTGAATAATTGAATTATAAACAACAGAAGGATTTCCACAAAATAAAAATTTGCATATGTTCGGGAAAAAGGCATAAAATATAAAATAGACAAATTAAATTTGTCTTAAAAATGAACAATAAAGGAAATTAGACTTGGGTTTTATTTGAGAATGTTTTTATTTGTAAAAATTTTAAGTTATTGTAAAAATCATATAAAATTCCACTTTGCTCAGAGAGAATTTTATTGGGCGAGTTTTAATGAACTATTTCACTAAACAAATAAAGTTATCTTCACAAAATGAATAAAACATTTTTTTTTTAACTTTATGAAACTTCATAATTTTTATAAAACTATTTTTAATGCAACATTTTCATTAGGTGTATAAAATTTGTAATAAAATAAATTTTGTCATACAATTTTATGTAAAATTTCATTAAATTAATGAAACGTTTCATTGAACGAATTCCAGTGACACTTCATATAACAAATGCAAAAATTCATTGATATCATGCAGACAATTCTCTCAATGTGGATAAAGAGCCAAAGTTTTGATATAGTTAAATATTACTTTATACAGTTGTTTATAATAATATATTGCAAAATATATATTCATATAAAATCATATCAAATTATATCTCAAATATTTAATTGAAGAGCTTATTGTAAGAACATGATAAGCCGCATATATTGTTTTATGGATTTTCGCTATCTAATATTAATCCATGGATGTCTACATGGATTAATAGTTGATAGAAGTCTTGCTTAAACACTTATTGCAAGTACCTAGAGTATAAACGTTCTGCAAAAGATATATTTTTTTATATCTTTCTTTATATTACACTTCATATGGTGCAATATGTAAAAATATATAATTATATATCGATCTATATACACACAAAAAATAAAAACCCATTTCAATTACGAAAATCACCGATTCAATAACTTTAATTGCTGAAATTCCGCCAACAACGGAAACATGCTAATTCAATTAGAAATTGATAGCTCTTTAATTGAATTATTTTTCAATTAAATAATAACTAATTTGATTAAAAAGTGATCAATATCGTATACCTTCCCAAAAACAAAAAACAAAAACTGTTGTTGGCATACCAAACGTTTTTTATAACTTGAATTTTATAACATCGAATTTAAACCGGCATGAAATTCTCATTTAGTTAGCAGATTTATTTATACTTATGTGAACAAATTCAAACAGAAATTAGGTTTTTTCTTTCTATAGAAGCGTACACTTAGAATACTATGTATTTAAAGACCACTGCAAATGTAGTTAAAAACAAATGAAATTTCACTTTAAGAAAGGACGACTTACATTTCAGTAAATTCAACTAAATTTGTGATTTGTTTTTTAATGTTCAAAAAATGACTAACAATTGTAGTAAAAATGAACCATATGTTAGTAAAAACGAAACAAACATTTGTTTTCTTTATTTTTTTAAATAACAAAAAACTACAGTAAAAAATGAATGTAAAATCATAAAACAGTTAAATGACTGACATTTACATTAAAAATAAAAAAACTGTATTACAACCAAAACAACTACATATTTTTAAAGCAGAAGTTCCCTGAGTGTAGGGATTATGGCTACATTTTTTTTGGATTATTTCTTTGCAGAAATTAGCCCTTGTGTTTTTATTTATTTTTTGCATTTTCTTTCTGTTTAAAAAAAATTAAAATTTTTATTAAACGAAATTAAACTTTAAAAATTACATTATCAATTTTATGATAATGTTTTAAAATAAATAAATATTTAGATTTAAACAACTAAAAATAAATTATTCAACTTAATAAAGTAATAAACCTAATAAGAATTAATATCTAATTAAAAGAAATTTAAAATATTTATTACTAATACCACTAAACATAAATATTTATAAAAAACAACTACATAAATATTACAAAAACAACAACAATGTGTTGATGTTTGCTTTTCAGCGATAATATAAAAAAATGCCAAGCAAGTTCCGAATTTGAGTAAATATTTAATTGATTCAATTAATTTTTAATTGACAGCTTTTAAAATTTTCAACAAACCGATTTAATTAAAAAAAAAAATGAAGGAAATATTTTTTCTGTGTATGATTACCAGGGACAGGAACTTTATGCACTAAAAAAGTCAGTTTTGGGAGCCTATTTTTTCGCAAAAAATAATATTTAATAAGCACTGTTCAAAACATAGAACCACTAGGTTGTATGTTTTGAACAGCACGGAACTTGCTCAAAATTTGACAGTAGTCTATTAACAGGTGTTACTTGATGGGAGCAGTGCTGCATTTCATATAACTACGATCGAAGTTCGAAAAGTCACAGACTTATTGAGCCGCCCTCGTATATTCGAGTTGACTTTTAGTAAATTAAAAATAGCAGTTTACTCTGCTTAAATTAGCAAAAACTTTTACTAAATATTTGTAGGCCAAAAACAGCAAACGAAACTGTTGTATCAACAACAATTTTTCCTTTATTTGCCTTAAATTTAGTAAAAAGCAAATAACAGTATATTTGCTAAATTCAATTTTTGCTGAAGTATTGTAGACTGCGGATTTTAGAAGGCCAAATTTTTATTCGCATTAAAAAAAATCTAAAAACATTAAAAAAATTTCACATTTGCTGTTAGAAAAGGTTTGGTTTTTTTTTTTAAATATATCATCCATTCCATGACGAAATGAAAAAAACCTAACATTGAGATATTTTGTTTGTTGGTTTATGTTCTCTTGTGTACTCTTTAATGCTATACACTGCGCTGCATATCTATAATTACACATGAGTTTAGCTATTTGTTCTAATATTACAAACATTTTTTTAAAGCTTTTAACTGCTTTTAAGAGTGTGATAACGGATCTCTTATTGTCTAAAATTTAATTGATTTAAGAGAAAATTGCGTAATAATATTTTGTAAGCGTTTTATAACTATAATTACATGTGACGGTAAACAAAGAAATATAGCAAATAAAGACATATTAAAGAATTATTTTAGTTTTCTAATGCAAATTTAATCAATTTGCAATAAAATGCCACGTGGTTCATATCTAAGTGATTTTGAAAAAGGGTACATTTCAGCCTATTTCAAAAGTGGCTTAAGTTTTCGGGAAATTGCTAGAAAAATAAACCGTTCACATGTGGTTGTCACAAATTTTTGCAAATAATACGAGTGCTAGTATGGTAAAAATAATCAACAGTGCCAGCAACTTATTGAAGAGTTTCAATCAGATAATCGACCAACCATAAGTAGAATCTAAAATAATTCCCAGAGAATTACTCGCCAAAAGCTGATGTCTGTGCCACGGTTATTACCCCTACACAAAACTTCTCAACTTGAATTCGCTAAAAGAAATTTACAAACAAACTGGAGAAAGGTAAGTCAATAATCGCTGTTGTTGGTAGGGCTGTTAAATATAAATTTATTTTAAAGATGATTTTTTTTTTAAGTTCGATATAATTTTTATTAAAAATAAAAATTACGTTTTTTCGACCTTTAATTGTGCAATGAAAATGAAAATCAAAATTATTCAAGTTCGAGGCCATACTCTATATTTCTTTATTAGGATATTGTCCTAACAAATAATCTATAAAGTTTTTGTTTTCAAATTTATTAATTGACCACTTTCAGGAATGTGTTGATAGATCTATTTCGGAAATTTTCTTGGTTCCCATCATCAGAACACGTTTTGAAAGAAGTGACAATCCCATGCAAACATCAAACATTCATATAAACTAGTTATCCACTAAATGAGAACTAATATATAAGTTCAAAGTTAAAGATTATCACCATTGATCAACAATAAATTGAAAAAACTATGATTTTTTCTGATGAGAAAAGTTCAATCTCTATGGTTCAAATGGTTTTTACAGCCATCGGAGAGACCTACGTAAGGAACAACGATATTTCTCAAAAAGAAATTTCGGAGCCGGATGCTTTATGGTTTGGGGCACTTTATGTTTCGACGGTATCGTTGATTTGGCATTTCCAAGCACCACAATGAATTCTTCTGAGTACATTACAGTATAAGAAGATAAATTGGTGCCATTTATTGAAAATAGCAAAGAAGAAGAATTAATTTTCCCACAAGACAATGCCTCGGTGCATCTAAGTCGTCAGACGATGAAATGACTTTCATCAAAAAATATAATAGTATAGGAATGGCCCGTATGTTCTCCAAATTAAAACTCCATTGAGTATATTTGGGTAGTATTAACCAGACGAGTTTACGCAGAAAACCGTCAATATGAAAGCGTTTTTCATCTAAAAGAAGCAGTTTTTATGAAGTTTAGATTTCTCTACGGGCTGTTGATGGTCAGTCTTTTAATTAATAGATATAAATAAAAACAATGGTAGACAGTATGTCTGATCGAATTATCGAGTTGATTAAAAGAAAAGCAGGCCTCACGAATTATTAAAAATGATGCTTTAAAATATTTTTCTTAAATTTTTGTAAATTTTGTTAAGTGTATTTATAGTTATTTATGAAACACTAATTGATTTTGTTATTCCTAATATAAAAAATAAATTAATTGTTTTTTTGTTTTGTCGTTTGTCCATGTTAGTTGTTAGATTGTTACATGAGTGTTAATTTTTTTCGGTTTAAGATCATATTATCGAATCCGAAATAGAAATTGGTAATTACTTTTTAAAACATTTTTAAAAATTGAATATGGAGATGTTTAATAGGCTCCATAGAGAAAATATATTTTTAACCCAATATCCTATTTTGAAATTTATAAAATGTTTATTAAATTATTTTAGTTAGTCTCTTTACAGGAAGAAAAAGAAGAAAACATTTTTATTGAAAAACTTTACGGACACAAGGGATACACCAGACTTCCGCAGTTTCGTCCCCCTCCTGGGACTCTTCAGTGGTTAATTTTTGTGTCAATTGAACAAAGTATTTTATATTGTTAATTTGCTCTATATGAAAAACTTTTTTTTTATTTTTTACTTTTTGGTGTAGTACTAGTATTCGAACTCACTGCTTTAGCATCAAGCTATGCATCGTAATCTCACCTCTTAACGAGTTGAGCCACGGTCGATACAGCGATAACTGTGGCTAAGTGGAGTTTTGTTACACTACGTACACACAAGTATTGTTTTTTTTTTTTTGATCAGAAGAGACAGAATTAACTAATACCAATGCCAAATTAATTTCTCAACTATAATGCTTCTTCTTCTTAATCCTATCTCTTTTTCACAAGTAATTATCCCGTTTTTTGATGCGCTTTATTCACATACAAAAGTTGGATACCAAGTGTAGGTTAGAGATTGGTATCCAACTATTGTATGTGAATAAAGCGCATCAAAAAACGGGATAGATAATTACTTGTGAAAAAGAGATAGGATTAAGAAGAAGAAGAATATTAGTTAATTCTGTCTCTTCTAATAAAAAAAAAAAAAAAAAAACAATACTTGTGTGTACGTAGTGTAACAAAACTCCACTTAGCCACAGTCATCGCTGTGTCGACCGTGGCTCAACTCGTTAAGAGGTCAGATTACGATGCATAGCTTGATGCTAAGGCAGTGAGTTCGAATACCAGTACGACACCAAAAAGAAAAAAAAAAGTTTTTCATTTAGAGCAAATTAACAATATAAACTACTTTGTTCAATTGACACATAAATTAACCACTGACGAGTCCCAGGAGGGGGACGAAACTGCGGCAGTCTGGTGTATCCCTTGTGTCCGCAAAGTTTTTCAATAAAAATGTTTTCTTCTTCTTCTTCCTGTAAAGAGACTAACTAAAGTAATGTTCTACAGTAATTAATTAAAAATTAATTACGATTGTCATTATCTGACGGTTTGCAAAACACTTTCTAACTTATAAAATTATTTTTGTATGAAAATTTTACTAATAAACTATTTATGAATTTTTAAAAAATGATTATGCATATGATACAATCTTAAATATATAAAGAAAATGTATTTTAATATAATATTGATAGACATGAGGTCAGAAATTAAGGGGTTTTCTGTGTTCTTCGATGGAATTAATGATACACAAATAGAATAAAAATCAATATTAAATGTATTAATATTTTATTAAAAATTTATTCAACTAAAGAGCTATTATTTTTTAATTGAATTATAACTTTTTTGCGGAGTTTTTTTGAAAGGAGCTCAAAAATTCAATATACCCCCTTTCCTTTATCAAATATTTAGATTTCAGCGAAGCCGATAGTAACTACAGAGATATGGCAATTTCCACTATATATAATAAAATAATAGAATTTTGATAAATTTTTTCCAAAAAAAAATTGAAATGAAGGTATAATAGGGCTAGTAAGCAGCGGATAGATGTAAAAAATATTTTCAAAAATGTTCAGACAAATCGAAATTAAGTCTCTGATATCTTCAAACAAAGTAAATTTTTCTTTTCGAAATCAATTTTTCTTCCAGAAAAAAATTCTTTATGATCTCTTTTTCACGAAAAACCTCAAAATGTTGATCGGAAATAATATGCGGTATCTACAGAGCATTGTTTGAATATCAAAAATCTATCGATATTATCATTTTTTTCGCGTTAATATGAGAGAGGAAAGAAATAATTTCCCTGCAACATTTCGAATTTGATAAAAAGCTTTTCAGAAATACGAAGCTTTTCAGAAATATGTTTACATCTATAACCAACTTATCAATTTCTGTTAGAGAAATTCCCGGGAAATAATATGGACCAAGTCACTAAAATCGAACTATGGTTAAGCTTATTTGTTAAGAAAATTTAAAAGACGATTCATTAAAGTCTTTTAAGCCCGAAAATAGTAAAGTTCTTAGTTATTTTTTGCTGAAGAACTATTTAAAGTGTGAAAACATTAATAGCCCCTTATGTACGAGTATACTAGGATGTCCCTTAAAATAACCATTTGTCAATTTTCGTTCATTACAACCAAATTGCTTATTTTGTTAAAAATTTAAGAAAATTTTAATGTTTTTATTAAAGTTAGCATAATTTTTGGAAAAATATCACTTACATTGATTAGATAATAATTAGCTTTACTTTTGTCTAAACAAATCTTTAGCTCTTTGTGGCCTGGGGACAGAAAATACCCATGAAACCTTATTTTAATTATGACTACAATATTGTAAAGTCTTTAAATTGATTAAAAACCGATCTCCACTTAATTAAAATAATCTTTTTATGTAAAATGGATTACTTCCATTTGGAACCATTTGTAATAAAATTTGGGATTGTAATGACCAGGGCAGCGAATTTCATGCAAAATACATGTTTGTAGTCAATAGCTCAAAATCGATTTTGACCAAATAATTTTCCGAATCAAAGAATTGATTTGCTATTGCATATTTTTGCATATTTTGTTATAAATGCATATTTTCGCATATTTTGCTATAAATGCATATTTTGTAATTTTTTTGCATATTTTTAAATTTAATAGCATATTTTGTAAAAATTAAAACTATTATTTAATAAAATATAAACAAAAGAAAGCATTTGTAACCCTTAATATAGCATCTAGTTGCCATTTGTTAGACATTTATATTGGATTTTATTTTTAAACCAACGCTCTCATTAACAAATCGATTTTTAAAAATCCATAAATTTTAAGTGCATATTTTGGAATTTTAAGTGCATATTTTTTGGTTTTTACAGCATATTTAAGTTTAAGTGCATATTTTAAGCGCATATTTTCAATTTTTTAGTGCATGAAAGTCGCTGCCCTGGTAATAACATATCTATTTTTAAGGGACACCCTAATGTATAATTACAAACAAATATGATAAATTAATATAAATCACTCACCATGTAACCGGTGAACTTCCAATACTTGTAAAGGGATCATCATTCGCATCATAGAAATCTTCTTCACCCTCACTGCTTGAATAGGAAGTTTCCGGAACAATCATTGTTAGGGGTGCTGTTGTCACTGCAAATATAAAAAACAACAGAAAAAATACCTTTAATCTTTTAATTGCACAAATATTTAGGTCAGTAGTATGGTTGAAATATACTTAAATATATGGAAAAAACGTGACCGGCAGTTAAAAATTATTAGGTAGGGCAACCAAAAACAGCCCTAAAAACAATGTTTTAAACGCCTAAAAAAGCTCGAAAAACCGTGAAATATTCCGTTTAAATATAAAAATAAGCCGCTAAATTAAAAAACAAAACCGTTAAAGCCCTTTATTAAAAACGTTACTACAAATAAAATTTGTGTCAAACAAAGGTGATTTATAAAAAAATACTTTTTGATAAACCAACAACATTTTATAATGAATTGTTGGCCAAAAGTCAATTTTTATGTGTTTCAAAATATTTTTTTTGATGCCATTATAAAGTAAGCTATTTAAAATTTGGCTGATATTGTGCGCCCCGGTAGGCTAGTTGGTAGCGTGCTGGCTTATCAGTGCGGGGGTCGTGAGTTCGATTCCCACCAGAGGCACTGGTCTGTTTTCGCTACAACGCGCCGAAGGCCATAGTAGCTAGTGCTCGGTTAGGGTAATAGTATATAATTTGTAATTATATGATTATTAATTATTAAAAAAAAAAAAAAAAAAAAAAAAATTTGGCTGATACATTTTTTTCCAGCAGTAAAATAAGCAGAATCTCTTTGCTAAATATTATTAAACTAAAAACAGAAAAACCTACTAAATTTTAGTTAAATTTGTAGTTGTTTGCATGAAAACTAAGCGCAATAAGACAAATAAAATATAAGATAAATAAAATACAGAGTTGTATCTGTCTTTTATTTGTCTTTGTTCCTTTTGTATGTACATCGGAATGCCATATATCAAAGACCGAATCGTAATCTAAAAAAAATATTTAAATAATAGATTAATAGTAATAAGTAAACATTTAATTCAATAAGAAGGGATTTTTCCCATTCCCTCAATATTTATTTATTGTTAAAAGAAAACTATTTTGTTTTATTATTATTTTTAAGTTTTTTAAATATGTTTGATACAATCCTGCAGAAATGTTATATCGGGCGACTGCAGAAGGTACATCGTTTGTGCTGTTTGGGCATTAGCGGTGCGATTGGATCAACAGCTACAAGGGCTTTGGAGATAATACTCTCCATAAGCCCAATAGAATAGTACGGGTCAGATACGAGGCGGCCCTTGCGACTTATAGACTGATGGTACTTGGGGAATGGATTTTCGGAGCACGACCTACCCAACATCAGAAGGTAATTGATAATCTGCCAGGCTATCACATTCTAATGAGGTGTGTGATGGGATAGCCGAACAGAGGGTTTTGGGGAACTGCGAGCTTCTTGTTCCGGATAGATATGTGGGAGGATGGGGTTGTATTGACAAGGTCCAATGGTATCCAATTCTACACGGATGGTTCTAGGCTGGACGGGAGAACTGGTTTGGGTTACTTTTGCGGGGAACTGTACATAAGGAGGTGCTCTCGGCTTCCGGACCACAACACCGTTTTTCAGGCGGAGTTGGTGGCTATTACGGAGTGCATTCGTTTTCTAAATGAAAATGAGTACTCTGGGGCTGTGGTAATTATCACTGATAGCCAGGCTGCGAAAAAGGGCACTGTCAGGGGATTCCGTAAAGACGAGAACGGTTTTAAACTGCAAGAGGGGAATTAACGTTTACTCTTGCAGGGGACGTCTGAGTCTGGTATGAGTACCCGGAGATTTTGGTGTGAAGACGATGGGCAAAAGAATTCATTGAACCGAATATCACAAGGCAACTTTATACTTCCCTTGTAAGACCAATTTTGGAATATGATTCCATAATCTGGGATCCTCAGGAAAATGTTCGTATCCAACTAATTGAGTCCGTCCAAAAACTATTTTTGCTATTCTGTTTACGGAGTTTTTATTTGGGGGCTGCAGCTGATCTTCCATCCTACACTACTAGACTGGCTCGCATCAAGCTGCCAACCTTGGAAAGCCGAAGAAAAATGATGAATGTTACGTTTTTATTCAAGCTGATTAATGGTGAAATTTGCTCGGAATTCCTCGTCAATAACCTGTTATTTAATGTTCCTCAACGCCCAACGAGGTACTATATTCCTCTATTTATTCCATTTCACCGTCAAAATTATGCTGATGCTGATCCTCTTTTACGAATGAGCAATGATTTTAATAATTTTTATAATTGTATCGATTTTTCAAAAAATGTTAACTTTGTTAAACGTAGTATAATTTTAACTTTGAATGTCTGATTTCTGTGATTTTATGTTAGGTATCTACTTATGTAATTTTTATGATATTGTCTGTAAGGATTTTTTCCATAGACTAAATAAATACAAATACAAATACAAAAAAAAAGAGTAAAGAGAGGGCTGAAGAGCTAGCTATAAATGGCTCCAGACTGATCTCTGTTAACCTCTGTTTTGTGGGGAGGCCCAGATGGGGGCAAGACGAAAGCGGACTTATTGCTGGGGAAGAGGAAACTGGCCGATCTAATCGACACTTAATTTTTATTTAACATATATTTTTTACAAAATTTTAAAAAGCCAGTTTTTGAACCGCGGTTTGTGAAAACAAAGCATTTTTCCGTGGAGAAGTGAATAATATGGGTGCACTAGTAAAACCACAATTTAAGAAGCTTTACATTGGGGTATCAATGACTCTAGCAGTTTAAGCCGTTAAAAATATATGGAATATTATGTACCAAAACTATTTTGAAACGCGATATTTCAAGCTGTCCTATATTTGGACGTAGTTATACTTATATGATGTACATCTTCTATACGAAGTTTGGTTGCAATCAGAAGGGGTGGAGGAAACCGGGTGGTTGATTTTATATGTTTTTAGTCTCTGGCTGAGGTAATATTTTTTTACAGTTTTTTATTTTTATATACATAACTTTAATTAAATCCAAGCAAAAACTTTAATTTAAAATTTTTAATTTGCTTGAAACTTAAAACCGCCATAATTGCGCTGTTCAAGATAAATGTTTAAGGTGAATGGATTTAGTGTGCTTAGACTTTGGCTAACATATAAAGGGTGTTTTTATAGAGGTATAGATCTTTGAAATGGAATAAAAAAAAGCTGAATTTTTTTAAATTGACATGAAATTTACTTTATTCGAAAGATAATCTTCTGGCATTATAATTTAAATATTACTTCTGGCATATGACCGCCACGGATGGCTAGGACGTAGTCTAATCTGGAGGTCCAATTTTCGATGACTTTTTCCAACATTTGTGGCCGTATATTTGCAATAACGTGGCAAATGTTGTCCTCCAAGTGGTTAATCGTTTCGGGCTTATCGGCGTAGACTAGCGACTTCACATATCCCCACAGAAAATAGTCCAGCGGCGTTAAATCGCACTATCTTGGAGGCCAATTCACGGGTCCGAAACGTGAAACTATGCGGTTACCAAACGTTTCCTTCAATAAATCAAATGTGGCACGAGCTGTGTGACATGTTGCGCCGTCTTGTTGAAACCACAGCTCCTGCACATCATGGTTGTTGAATTGATGAACGAAAAAGTCAGTAATCATGGCTCTATAGCAGTCACCATTGACTGTAACGTTCTGACCAGCATCGTTTTTAAAGAAGTACGGACCAATGATTCCACCAGCCCATAAATCACACCAAACAGTCAGTGTTTCTGGATGTAACGGTGTCTCAACATACTCTTGAGGATTATCAGCACTCCAAATACGGCAGTTTTGTTTATTGACGTATCCATTTAACCAAAAGTGAGCTTCATCGCTAAACAAAATTCGCAAAATTCGTGGGCAATATGTATTTCGAACAGAACCATGATTTTCAAAATAAATTTGCACAATTTGGAAGCGTTGTTCAGGCGTCAGTCTATACATGTTGAAATGCAAAACCAAACTAATTATAAATCACTTTACAGCTGACAAAATGGCCGCCAGTTATAAAAGTGTGGCCAACTTAAAGTTCTATACCTGTATAAAAAACACCCTTTACTGTCATAAAAAAAAAAATTTAAAAAGTTTGGCCTCAAATGTAATTTAAAAATATATGTATGTTTATATACATATATTTTTAAAATACATAAATACCGATTTGGGGCATTTTTTAAAGCAATCTATAGTAAAGAATATAAGTTATGACGAGCTATTTTGTGTTAAAAATTAAATTCTTTACAATTCGCTGATTGTTTTGTTATCTAGACATGTATTAATAATTTCCTTTTGTCAAAGTTGACATTAGAAGACGACAGAATATATAACATAAGTCCAAACTGTTGGTAATGATTATGATGATGATGATGACCTTAAGTTTGCTGCGACATATTAAATCACGTGACATATTAAATTGTGTATAAACTCACAATAGATAATAAAGAAAATTTTCTAACAAGACATGTTTCAACTGTCCCACAGACATGATGGTTTTCCATTTTTGTGTTAGCATTAAAAAAAAAAGCTTTTTATAGATGATTTTTTTTTTAATATTTTCATAAACAAAAACTTACTATTACCAGGTTTTTGTTTTTTATTATTAAAAAAAAAGTGGGAATTATCACATGAGTCTTGTTAAACAAAGAAAAATGTGTCAATTGACTATACAAAAAAATAAATAAAAACCACAACCACTTAACAATATCACCAACTTAACAATACTAAATTCTCCATGTCTGGGAAAGCAAAATAGTTCCGAAGTTTTAGTGTATTTTGAAGTGCATGCAGAGACAAAAAATTAAAAAGAACCGCCTAAGCGCATGTTTACTAAAAGAGTGCAATTGGTTAATACTAGGGCAAGAAATTTCATGAAACTAAAAAAAGAAAATAGGCACTTATAAAATGCAGCAATAAAAAAAA
The DNA here is from genome assembly GCA_021234595.1 of Delia radicum. Taxonomy (NCBI): domain Eukaryota; kingdom Metazoa; phylum Arthropoda; class Insecta; order Diptera; family Anthomyiidae; genus Delia; species Delia radicum. The sequence goes on along the minus strand of CM037855.1, from coordinate 107,658,564 downwards.
TAAAAATATGCACTAAAAGCGTGAAAAATATGCACTTAAAAGTACACTTTTTGTAAAAATAAAAGCTTAAATACATAAAACATATAGAAACAAAATTGAATTTGGCATTTTTTTTTCAACAGAGTAAACGCTTTACTTCACTTCTGCACGATTTTAAAATTATTTTGCTTTAATCAAAAATATAAATGTATCCAAATTTTATTTTCTTACACACAGAAAACTGTTTTGTAGTTTTTGCCAACCGAATATTTGTGGTTCC
>CM037855.1:107628498-107658205 GCA_021234595.1 Delia radicum | reverse complement strand
GTAAGTAATTATCAACAGAAACAATTTAATTAGTTGTCTTTATATAATTGCAAAGTTAATAAATCAATTGTTTTCAACTTTAGTAAATTAATATTGAATAAAAATGTGTTTAATTTAAAAAAATCATAAAATTAAAAAAAAATCTGTGCTTCCCACATTGATTAATAGTATTACAAAAACCAGCAAAGAATACGCGTATTACGCTAATACGCATACATATATACGTATGTACTGTTTTTTGTTCGACGTAACACACGAAGATTTTTTTTATTCTGGCTACGCAGTAGATTGCGAATAATAGCTTACATAAATATAATTATAAATTAGTATTTTATATGTCTCATTTTAACAAATACCATATATCTTCCTTAGCAATACTTCCCTTGTCACTCACTCTAAGCAGCAGTAGACGTGGAATATGACCAAATATTTTGCATGGATAAAATATATGAGCTGTTTCAAAAATGTTCGACACCTATTGAAAATGACTTTAGATGAGGCTTCTTTCCAAATGTTTTCTGAATTTAGAAAAACGATGGACATGGTTAGGTAGACTATATATAAATCTATGACATCTAGGGTAAAAAATTTAATATGGAGTGTAATAAAGGTATATCTCATTTGATAAGTTCCCATATGTAAGCACATACAAAATTGATCCGAAAAATCGGTCATATACATCTACATTTGATACAATTTTATCCAAGATTTGTCCATATCCGGGACATTAAATTATATCTAAGTAGATATATTTGATATTAATATCTGATTTTATAAATTTTAGCGATAGTAGGTATGCTTTTTGAACCTTGAAGTTATGCTTAAAAGTAACAAAAGAAACAACGAAATGATTAAAAATCCTATGGGGATGGGACCGGTTCTGCGTGTGCCACAGGATCGGTCCCTTCGTGCCAGAGACTGGTCCTCTGCTAAACCCTACCCTATGTAAACAACTGGCAACTTTAACATTGGCTTGACATAGGAGGGGGTCATTTGTCCTGCTTTAAACCACATAGGGGCATGCCACAGACTAACCAAAGATGAGCATACCACAAGACTGTCGCAAAAGGGCCATGTCGTACAAAATAAACGAGAACTAAAGAGCTTCAATGGGTAAAATACTGGCCAACTGGCTTTTTTCTTCTAATAAGCATTCTGGTTAAGTGGTATGTCCTCCCTTTACCAGTCACAGGATTGGTAATTTTAGGACAATTGACACTGCTTAACCCACTTCAGTATTAAATTATACCAGTCGTGTGATAAGTCCTTCTTTAACCAGTCACTTTTAGGTCAATTGACTCTCATTCCCATAGGAACTATCAAGAACAAATTTAGTGTTTCAAAAAAATGTACAAATTTTTTTTTTTTTTTTTTTTATAAATTATATAAAATAAATTTTTTGAAATTATATAAAATAAATTTGAAAATGTATGTTTTGCATCTGACATTGGCTAGGGTATTGCGTCAACCGCGAACAGCACCTCCGAGAAAAATAGGCATTTTAAAATTTATAAACGTAAAAATTTTATAAACCTTTTTGAAAGTTTTGAGAAAATTTAATAATTTGTTACTCTTTTTTTTTTAAAAGACTTGGTTTGGGGAACATAGTTAGGTATCTAGAGTAAATTTTCATGACGACTAAATTGATAAAGTTCAAAAAAATAAAAATTTTTCATTCCTAGCGAGTACAGCTGCAGTTTTTTTTCCAAACACATTTCGCGTTGTGACAACTAAAGTACTGTAACAATTCCGGTAAAACGTTTATGTAAGTTAAAAGATTTTAATTTTAATTCGCTTAATACTAAATCGAAAAAAGCATCAACAAATTTTGAGGACTTTAAATTTTATGGATTTCATAAATTTTCATTACCTCAAAAAACACACATATATACAATTTTTAATTTTTGAATTTTAAAGTATTTCATATTTTCATTTTCAGCACATAAGTAAACCCATAAAACCAATAAAAAAAATGCGTGTTTTCCAAAATAATCGCGATTATTTTTTGGATTATATTTTTATATTTGTTGGTGGTTTAATACACCGAAAAATAAAAACGGGTTTCAATTAAAAAAATGTATTGATTCAATTAATATTTTAATTGATTTTGCACCTATCTCGGCACTGATAATATCAATTAAAACTTTTATTAAATTAAAACGGAAACGGATATGATACTCACAAAAAAAAATGTGTGAACGATACGTTGGTATGTGTGTTTTTGATAATGTTGCGTCTGATTGTATGTTTGTGTGTGTGCTCGTTTTAGTTGTGGTACTTTATACTGAAAATTTTCTATTTAAGCATACAGTGTAAGCAAAAATAATTTTAGAATTACGTCTAAAATAAAATATGTATTTATATATTTAAAAGTCAATTAAAATATTAATTGATTCAATTAAATATTTGTTAGAAACAAATTTAGTTCATATCAACATTAATTTTATAATTTTTATTTGATTTAAACTTAAAACCACCAAATGATCCGTTGAATATAAATGATTAACGTGGATGGATTTAGCATGCTTAAACATTGCTAACACATACACAAAAGGTTATTCAGATCATACAAAAAAATATTTTAACTAATTTCCCTCAAATTGTCAAAAATGTTAAAATTCCTCATATACTTATTTTACAAACTACTATTAAATGTTCTTCAAAGTAATCAATGTTTAGATGTGCTACAAAAACATCAATGTTCTTGAAGTCCATGGAAAAAACAAAGCTTTTTCATACTAAGTTCACTGTACTCATTTTCCCAATCTCCTCCTTACAATAAATACGGCAATGATGATGATGACGATTATTGACTGGCTGGTTTGAGTTTTATTATTGTCTTCTTCAAAAAACTTTACGAATGTGCACTATAAAAGTGCAAACGCCTTTGATATTCAAGAGAACAAATAATTTGGATTTATTTAACGTATTTTTTTTTATTACTCCTCTCTCTCTTTTGTGCTACAAATACTTTAGAAGTTGAACTTGCATTTGGTTGAAGTTATTTTTAGCATTTTTTCTAATAAGTGGTTACTATTTATAGATACATAAATATTAGGGTGTAAAATATTTGCAGACTTTGCTTTCGCCCCGATTCTCAGTGCTTCACAAGTAATATATGAACGCAAAGAAAAAACATGGTTGAGGGAACCATATTCAAAGAGCATCATACATTTTTGGATTTATGATTGCCACAACCATGTTACTATGGTTGTGACAACCATACTCTTATCTGCCTCTGTATCATAATATGATAATTATATTAAAATATTATTGTTCCAAACATATCCCAATATGATCATATTATGGTTCTGGAAATTTGTATGAAATATCTTAATAAGGAGTGAGATCGAATAAATCCTAACACAGATTATCACTTATAACTTTTTTTATGTTTAAAAGTGAACTTTTTTTGAATCAAGTTATCTTTTTAAAAAGTCGCCAGATGATGTGTATAAATTATTAGCGAAATCGGATCATTACTTTTGTTTACAAATGGAAGCTGAACAAAAAGTGAGTAAAGGAGCTTTTTTGCCATCTTTAGTGCCCTAATTGACAGGAGCAGACCATTTCCAAAAAAAAGTGACAGTATTGGGAACTTGCTTTGCAGCCTCATCAATAATTAAAAAGAATCTTAATATAATTTTTCTGAGTTCTGAACAATTAAGCATATTTTTTTTAAAGAAATTTAAGTTTTTTTTGTAAAAATGCTACTTTTTTGTTTTCACTTTTTGTTCAAAGACCATTTGTAAACAAAGCAATGATCCGATTTCGCTAATAATTTATACACATCATCTGGTGACTTTTAAAAAGATAACTTGGTTCAAAAAAGTTCACTTTAACATAAAAAAAGTTATTAGTGATAATGTGTTAGGATTTTTCGATCTCACTGTTTATGAGCCCTACAGTATTCTCCCAGCATTCTGTTGAAGCTGGATTAAGAAGATATGCATGTTTTCTAATATAATTTAAGTAATCAATTTGTCTTTGCGCCGAAGAATAAGCTATGTGAAATATTGTGTCAGCTCTAAAAGCTATACATGTGATTACAAAATAAAGCACGTATATAAAAATTGTTAAGAATACGATTTCACCATACTTTATAACGATCAAACCATGTTTGCAGCAATCATAATAATTGTATTATAACAACAGTATAGTTCTAGATATCATATCATGGACAAGAATTTCGTCATCATTTATTACCATGTTATGATTATTGCAAAAGACGCGAAGACGATCATAAAAAAAGACTGATCATCTTATAGTTGGCGCAACTACAATATGGCTGTATTTAGATAGAGGAATATGATAATAAATACTATATTATGATTGTAGACAATACAATAATATTATAACTAGAAAAAAAAGAGAATTTTTACTAGAACATATTAAAAGCAACCATAGTATGGGTGGAATATGATTGATACAGTAACAGTTTAATCGATACAAACCATTTATTTCTGTAGGAAACATAGTTTTTGTGGCCGCAATCATTTTGGAACCATATTTTTCTCTGCGTGTGCAAAATTTTAAAAGAGGGAAAACGTTTAGAGCTTACACACTTTGACCACTTTTGCAAAAGTAGGCCAAATTACAATAATTCAATATTAGTTACATATATCATTAAAAATATTGTACATATGGACTACTTCCGTCCCCTAAATTAGAAATCCATATTTTTTAAAAATCTGTAGGTGCCCGAATGAGCCCTTTCCTTCTTTACGGTTCGGTTTCTTAATTTTTAGTCATATTTTCCTTATCAACCTCAGACATACTTTCATTCAATAAAGCCATTTCTACGTTTTCTTCTACACAGATATTAAATGTGTCTTTTAGCAACTGCGTAAACATTTTTTGACGACTGCATCTGGGAAAGTTTACAGCAGCTGTAGAGTATTCAAATCGTTTGTTGAAGCCCATCTACTTAATATTGCCTTGTGTCAGGACTACTTAATGTATGACACCAACTACAGCAATTTTCGGCCGGATACCCTTTCAAATCTAGTACATTCCCTTTGGATTAATCCTGCATGATGTTGTCACATTTCCAATAGTGGTCCACTTCTCTAATACATTTTTCAATCATCTGTTCACAAGTGAATTTCAGAGCAACAGGTACGACAGGGAAATTTTCAAAATCCTTACTGTTCACTGGAACAGCCACTCTATCGTTCAAAGATTTGATACTAACTAGTGAAATTTATAATATTGAAGTGCGTTATAAAGGGTGTTTCTATACAGGTATAGAACTTTAAGTTGGCAACACTTTTCTAACTGGCAGCCATTTTGGTCAGCTGTCAAGTGGTTTATGTTTAGTTTGGTTTGGTATTTCAACATGAATAGACTGACGCCTAAACAACACTTCCAAATTGTGCAAATGTATTTTGAAAATCATGGTTCTGTTCGAAATACGTATCGCACACTACGTCCATTAGCTCGGACGTAGTCTAATCTGGAGATGCAATTTTGATGACTTTTCCAACATTTGTGGCCGTATATTGGCAATAACGCGGCGAATGTTCTCCTCCAAGTAGTTAATCGTTTCGGGCTTATCGAAGTAGGCTAGCGACTTCACATATCCCCACATAAAGAATAGTCCAGCGGCGTTAAATCCCACGATTTTGGATGCCAATTTACGGGTTCGAAACGTGAAACTATGCCTTTACCAAACATTTCCTTCAATAAATCAATTGTGGCACGAGCTGTGTGATATGTTGCGCGCGTCTTGTTGAAACCACAGCTCCTGCACATCATTGTTGTTCAATTGATGAACGAAAAGTCAGTAATCATGGCTCTATAGCGGTTATCATTGACGGATATACTGATTGGGGTCTTCGTCTACGCTACGCTCTACAGCAGCAATGACATCTTCTGTACGCACTGTCGATGTCTCTGTGGATGCATATTATCATTAAGAGTAAACGTGGTGCGAAAACGTTCCATAGTTAATCGAATTAATTGCTCTGATGGATTATGTTGACCGTAAAATGGACGTAGTGCGCGATACGTATTTCGAACAGAACCATGATTTTCAAAATAAATTTGCACAATTTGGAAGTGTTGTTTAGGCGTCAGTCTATTCATGTTGAAATACCAACCCAAACCAAACTAAACATAAACCACTTGACAGCTGACAAAATGGCCACCAGTTATAACACACTTCAATATTATAAATTTCACACTAGTTTAAGAAAAAAAGTCAATGTCAAAGTGTATAACGCCTAGACGTTATCCAATCTTCCTGGAATTTGGCACATATAAGATATATTACATCACTTAGACTAGGGGCAAAATCAAAGCCATAAAAAAATCGCACCTTTGAAAAAAATGGAACACCCTAATAAACATCTTTAAAATTACCGGCTTTAAGGTATGTTGAATGATTGGCATAATAATAACAACAAGCGGGTTTAATCCTTTCTCGACCGAACTTAAACTGCTGGAAAATTTGCCACTTTTTTGCGGATTTTAGCGTTTATATCAACCCAGCATATCTAACGAAAATTGTAAATAATATATGCTACTCCAATAAATAAAATATATTCCATTGGTCGTCAACGGTCAAAAATACCTCACCCAAGTAATAGCGAAAGACTTGTCGAGTTTATTTCTATTATCTTGTTTACGTTATATGACACATGGTTTTAATTACTTTGATATGCTAAACACGAATATGTCAAAATTTTTAAAATAGTTTGCATCATAAATCGAATTTTGACTTTAGTCCTAAAATATAATTTTTATACGATATTTCAAAATTGTGAAGTATATAAAAAATTTGGTGACCAGATTTGCAATTAAGAGATAAAAATCTATAAATATCATATTTTTTTTAAATAAAATCAACCAAAAATTACTTAATTTATATACGAACAAAAAATAAAAAAACTTAACAAACCATATTGTATCAGTCTCCTGTAGGAAATGCAATGAATCAATTCTAAATAATTCAATGTTTCTTGAAACTTATACGATTGGACCATGTTCTACCGAAAGTTCGATCGCATATGTGCATTAGAGACCGATAAAATATGTACCAAAAACGATAAAAAAAAATATTTCATATTTTTTAACTTATGGGTCACCCTATTCGGCTTCTAGACCATATTGGTCCAAGGGGTTGGTATGATCTGGAATATGCATCTATTCTTTATCGATACACATCTTACTCTGAAAAACTGCTTAAAAAGTGTCCATTGGTCGTGAAAGGGTTAAAACATATTCGTAACGTGACCAACTCTAAATGCTTTAATAAGTGGGGTTTTGTACAAGAAAGCTTTAAGATGTTGGCGATGTTTCTAAGAAATGCTTATTAAAGCATTAAGTTTCGGACACACGGATGTGAAAAACAGATGTTTTAAGTTTCTTAAAATTTTTTTGGAAGATTTTAAGCAAAGCACAGCTTTAAGAGCCTTATTGATTTTTTGGCAGATTTAGCATAAAGCTTTTTATACTTGTAACCGCTTTTGAAAAACTAGTTTCAGTATTAAAAATTCTTCAAGTTTTGTAGGTTAGTTCAGATTTTGGGAAATTTAATTTTCAACTTTAAACCGCTATAATTTTCGCGACCTTCGGTCAAATTGTTGCACGCGAACGGATTTAAGTTTATTATATCTAGTATTTGAAGTCTAGAAAGCGTCATTAATATGCCATTAAAAAATTTTAATTTTTTAACCCCAAAAATTAAAAAAATTAAAATTTCCATATAAAGCTTTTATTGTGTCCGTTCTAAATGTCTTAAACTCTTTTTATCTTCAGAATTATTTTCACACAATTTAAGAAAAATTTCAGAAAAAACCCTTTCGATTTTCACCCTTTATAATGCATTGCACTTTTTTTTTAACATTTATAATGATCTTGAACTCGAATAAGGTATTACCATATGTAACGAATAATTTTACTGAATGCAGCGCCTATTAAAAGGAACCTAGACACTTTTTTCATTAAATAAGATAAAGCTAGATCTCTATTGTAATTATTCAACAGCTTATATGTCCAAAACAATTGTAATTTGGATATACCCCTTTTTATGTCGAGAAAATTTCAAAAATTAAAAAAAACGGTGATTCAAAAAAAACAATTTTTATCATTTTTAAATAATTGCATTTACAGGCAGTAATAATTAAGAAGTTATTAAACAAACTTATTCACCCCTATCGTGAATAAAAAGGGAAATGTTTGTTCCTATGTAATTTTCATTCCCCCTCAAGTGAAAATTGGTATCGTGAATTTCCCCTGAAATTGTAAAGGGTCCGCAATAACTTTTTTTTTTTGAAAATGCTATAAAAAAACTACTGAATATTTTCTCAAATTTCTTTTTTTATTTGAAAGTACAATCCTTCCGGTTAATAATGGAAAATAATTTCATTCAAATGGCTGCCTCGCTGGCCATGCAGTAGCCTACACGATCGGTCCAATTTTAAGCACATTATCGATTGTGTGCAGCTGTATTTCGCGGCATCTTCTGTAAGTCGATCGCAGGCATACTTAGCGAAGCGAAAACGCATTGGATGGTCAGTTGACTTCAACTCCTGAACCAATTGGACTTTGTATGGCGTCATACCAAGGTGTTTATGCAAAATTCGTCTCAATGATGTCTGTCCGAAATGTTCAATTGTTGAGAACGACGGTGAATTGATGTTGATGGCGCTTCACGCACACTTTCTGCGCCACAGCGTTGTTTAAGCGTATACACAACCATATTCGTTCAGCGGAAGGATAAAACTAATTATCTGTCAAATCAGGCATGAGCTAAGTGTTACCATTCACGAAATAAGCACTAGTTGAAAAATAAACGTTAGATGGCGGACCCTATATTATGCTATTCACGAGTGAATGATTAGACAAAGGCAACAAATTTCGATGGAACTTTTATTCACGATTAGAATTGAGTGAAAAGGAAAACAATTCGAGGGAAAAAATATTCACGATAGGGTGATTATATATGAAGTAACATTATTAGCTTTCCTACACAGATATCAGCTATATTTTTGGTTATTGGGTGATCCGAAATTTTTACTCTTTTTGGTTATCTGCTAATAAAATCGTAAAAAGTGAAAATAACTAATACAAAACGCCGAAATAGCTGTTTACTTATTTTCCATTTACTATCAAAATATACAACTTTCATTAGGATCTGAAGTTTTATGCAGTAAAGACTAATTGTAGGTATATATTAAAAAGGTTTCAAATTCTAAATCTTATTATTTTAAGAAAATTTATTTTTTAAATGTAAACTTTCAAAGCTTTCCTTTAGATTCTAAAAGTTTTTAGATAATAAAGCTTAAAGATATAAAATATTGTAAACATTAAAAATATTTTTCTTGTTCAAAAAATAGCTTTAAAGTACACTTGATGTTTAAAAGCTTTTGAGAGAATATGTAATTGAAGATTCAAGATTTTAGAAAATGTTTTTTAAAGTAAAGCTTTTAGTTTTAAATTTTCATTTGATCAAAAACTGTTATTGATAATGTCTCAAACTGAAAGAACGTCTTTGTTTAAAAGAGCTCCCAGTTATTGAAAAATCTAATATGTATAGGAAAGCTTTAATACTTCGATACTTTTTTCATTTGTATATATATACAATTTTAAAGATTTGCAAACAGCGTTCTCATTGTAATATACTGAAATTCTATAAAATAAAAAACCGTATCGATAGCTTTTTTGTATATATATATTTTTAGATTTTTCTTATACAACTGTTATTATCAAACAAAAGAGCTTTACGATTCTTAGACTTTATCCAGCATATTTTTATAGAAATCTCGGGGTTTTTCGGTTAGTTGGTCCCATTCATTAATCATGAAATACTTGACCGCTTACTGTGTTATTGATGATATTGAGTGTGTGCAGAAACATCTTTTTAAAGTCCGTCATTTTTGCAAAAGTTGTTATTCTGTTTAGTTGTTTTTGCTGTTAAACTACAATAACAAATAAAACGAATGCATTTTTTATACTTTGTTAGCTTTAGGTTACTTCTTGTACTATATGCAAACATATTATTTTATAATTTTTTTTTTGCCATTTTTCTCTCGTACTTATTTACAAAGTGACGTCAAAACCTTGAACTTGTTGTTGGTTGAATGTAAAGTGAAAGCTTTAAATATTTTAAATTTAACAGATTTTATGAGTGTGTGTTGAAGCTTATTTTGTGGAATATTAAAATAATAATAAGGTTCGAACAGATACTATTAAAAAAGTTCTTAAAAGTAAAAATTTTAAAGATTTGTCTATATTATTTTCAGTCTAAATTACCCAATATCAGACCTTCGATCATCTGATACTATCTATACTATCTTTTATAAAGGTTGTTTTTTAAGCCCGATAGAACTTATGAAAGGGTTAGCTGTCAAACGAACTGTCATACTGCGCTCACTTTTTGACTTTTCTGTTCAGTATACTCTGGCAACGCTTGAAAAACGCTACCAAATTATCCAAATTTACTTTGAAAATCAGTCATCGATTCGCCCGTTATTTTATCGTAAAATTGTGTTCTTTGATGAGGCTCATTTTTTGCTTAGCGGGTTTGTTAATACACAAAATTGCCGCATATGGAGTGAGACCAATACACAAGAGACCCTACAGACACCATTACTTCCAGAAAAATGCACCGTTTTGTGCGATTACAAGCTGATGGCATCATCATGACGCGGATCCAGGAAAATATTTTCGTTAGGGAAATTAGAGTATTTTTAATTACCTTTTTTAATATTTTTTACATTTTTGTATTGAAAAATTTGATTTTGAGGGAGGAAATGTCATATTTTCCCTTCCACTGGATCCGCGTCTGCTTCATCGGACCTTATTTCTTTAAAAAAAAGCCGGAGCTAGTGTTATTGTCAAGGAACGTTACGCACCAGATTAATGTTTTTAATGTTTTTTGTTTGAAAATATGGATAACATTAATCCGGGAGAGATGTGATTTCAACAGAATGGCGCTATGCGTCATATGGCGACCGCAACCATAGACTTATTAGAATCAAAAATTTTCGATGATTGGATTTCGAGAAATCGACCTGACAAATGGCCTCCAAGGTCGTGCGATTTAACACCTCTCGATTATTTGCTGTGGGGCTACATGAAGTCACTGGTGTATGCTGATGAACCAGCAACAATTGACGCCTTGGAGGCCAACATTGCTCGTGTTATTCGGGGCATACGGCCAGCAATGCTTGAAAATTTGGCCCAAATTGGACGTCAAGAAATCATTATGTCCGAAATCATTTTCAAATTTTAATTGATCTTACGAATAAAAAAAAATTTTTGATTAAAATTTAATGTTTTGTGCTATTTTTTTAAATTTCAAGTTCTATCGGCTTCTTAAAAACACACCTTAATAAAATCCAGAATGGAAATATGTGATCTGAACAGTTATTTATCTTAAAGTTCAAAACAAGATGTGTAACTCTAATCTCGACCCGGTAGTTATAGCTGGGCTAAATTGGAGTACTCTATGATAAATCCAGAGGTGAAATGATAAGCACGCTGTGACAAAAGAATATAACTATCTAATCACCTATCGGAGACAAAGGAAGCCTGGGTCAAAACAATAAATCAGCTAGCACAATAAACATTCCACCAGAATTTTTTAAAAAAGCAACCCGTCACAACCGGCACCAAGAATGAATTCTACCTATACTGCCTACTGTCAAACGCTGGTCCACGGTAATTTACCTGACCCACTACACATAGGCATCTGGTTACGCTTTGCAAACCGCTGGCCGAAGGTCTCGTTATGCCGCTACCCAAGAAAGAAGGCACTGTAAGAACTATATAGGTTTTACTCATCGCGTTATTGGTGTTAAAAAGAATGGAACCGATTGCTAAAGATATAAGGGAGGAACAACCAGGTTTCCTAGAAGGCCGATCGTATGTCATATTTTCAACCTTCGTATATTTTAGAACAGGCAAACGAGTATTGCAATATGAAACGTTTAGAAGTAAAAATAAGTTCCAAACACACTACTCCTAAATTTATCTTCACTTTTTGGATAAAATTTACAAATCAAGATAAGTTGGTTGAATTGTACGAGACAAGACAGTACTTTGAAACGCAATCAAATTCTGGTACTCTTAAAAAAAATCAGTAAAGTCAGCAAATTTACTATTTTTTTTTTTGCTGATATTAGCAATTTCTCTGCAAGGATCCTCTAAGCAAAAATGTTGCTGGCTTTACTGACTTTTTTAGTGTAGTAATTGGATATTTTTTAATTTGCCAAATTTTAATTTAATTAAAAATTTACTTCTACTACACTTAAAATCCTTTCAAGTAATTACTTAATTAATATCTTAACAATAGACGTACGTCTGCTTAAAGTGTTTATTTTTTTCTTTAAATTCCTTTGAACTTATTTAATTGGAATAACGTAGAAAAAAACTACAGTCTAAGCCATAGTAACCAAATAAAAAACATGAAATCCAAGTGGGTAGAGGATATAAAACTATACATACTTTTAAAAAGTGGAATTAAAGAACCGTAGATAAAATAATACTCCTTATATTTATCATTGTAAGAAAAAAAGAAAATCTTTTACAAAAGGAAAACACCCACAAAAATTTAAAACCATGTAAATGTGTAAACATTTCGAAAACTGGTTTAAAGGAACAGAGAGAAATTAATAATCGTTTAGAACAGTAGTTAAGTAATTAGGTTTTTCCCTAAGTTTCGGAAATACTATTATTTTTAGAGGTTTATTTTAGAATGGTGGCATGTCATTATACCCACGGTTGTACCCATTTTCGTTTACGGGATTATGTGCGAAAATGTATCATTGGTAAACCCCAAACGATGACAAGGGAATGTGTCCAAGTCACTTTGATTTGTATCTCCAAAGGGACATAATTGTGGGAATAGTCATAATTCTAGGAAGGTATTTTGCATAGAAAGTCTGCTGCCGTTCTTTAGGAGTTGTATACTCTGTAAAACCACCGAAGAAGTCTGCGCTTGGACATTTTTTCTACTGTGGTATGTTATAAGATGGCTTTTGAAAAAAATTTTCTGCAGTCTTGGATTATCGACCGAGTTTGATTTTTTTTCCAATTTGTGGAATGTCCCAAGCCGACTTCGCTAAGCTTTTCAATATAATGACGGAAAAAAATGTTAGTCATAGTCCTCCCATGGGGACAATGTGGGACAAAGTTGAAATAGTAGGACCGCGAGAATTCTATGGGGACATCCAAATAGTGAAGAAACTAAGAGACTTTTAAACCTCATAAAAAGTTAAATTAGATAGAAAGTACTTATTATCACGCAGGCTCATACATTTGTAACGCCTGCAAAGAGGATGACTAAACATTGGACCTATAGTCTTATGGCTGTCAAGCTTTAGCAATTATTAGGCTTCCACACTTATCTGATGACAATATTTAAACTTTGGGCAACCTCAATCGAATAGTCTGAAGAAGAGTACGGTTCGTCAACTAAACGGAGTTCTTCTCCAATATATGGTATAGGAAAATCACCGTCATAGAAAGAGCACACAGCAAAGTTGACATTGGATCTTAGTTTATTCTATTTTGTAGAAGAGGGAATGTGAGAACTTTGTCATTTCCAAATTATATGTTAACCTAATATGCATTTGCTAGCATTAATTTAGTTTAAGGATAGAATGAAGAACTAATACATGATACATTACATGGATTACATCACACATAACTAATCTCAACTTAAATTTTCTTATACCAGGTCGTCCAGTATAATGATCATCATAAGTCCAGTGTCCGACACGCTGCAGCTCAGGGCAATGATTAACTTTCTACTCGAAACGGTATGCAGGATGCTGCGACATCGTTCATCGCGTACCCGTCCGTGCCCGCTACCGTATCAGAAAATGACAGGTCAGCACAGCCGTCGGACGTCCCTACTACTCCTGTCAATGAGAGAGATAGTACGCCCCATATCGTAGTCGGTTCCCCGAGCCCTGACCTCACACAAGTCTGCAAGCTTACCTGATAGCCTGCATAAACAGATAACCTGAAAAAGCTTGTAGGTCTCATTCACTAGGGAAGACTCCAGAGCTTACACCGCATCTAATCTTTGAGCCTTCGGTATATATACCTTCAAAGCCCGCCGATGGATCCCTCCTATCCCATTCCTATCCAGAAGGGAAGGGTCTAACTCAGTGGTCCAGTTCTTCAAAGCGCCTGCTTCCTTTGAAATAATTAAAAGCACGATCACCCCAAACATTTTACTACTACCTATTAGAACAAACCCCAGTTCTCGTTTTCAAAGAATACGAATAAATACGAACGAGAATAAACAGCGGTTTCGTATTCGACGAATACAACTAGAACGAGAATAACATCGATTCTCGTGTTCAAAGAATACGAATAACTACTACGAGATTAAGCAGTAGTTATCGTATTTAAAGGGTACGACTACGGAACGAGTATAAACAGCGGTTCTCGTCTTCAAAGAATTAAACTAACTACGAACACCTATAAACAGCGATTCTAGTTTCAAAGAATACTACTCTATTACGAATGATACGATCAAGAATAAACAGCGGTTGTCGGGACTAACTACGAGACGAGAATAAAACAGAGGTTATCGTGTTCAACGAATACCACTAAATACGAATGAGAATAAACACATGCTTCTCCTGTTAAAATAACTAGGGAACATACACACTGCTGTTAAACTTCACACGCAAGGAAACTTCCGTTCTAGGATACAAAAGACATTTAGGAACGAGAATAAACAGTAGTTCGCTTTGGAAAATAGTTTCGGTTGTATAGAACGAGACTAAGTAAAGGCTCTTGAGTATAAAAATACGAATCGGTAAAGATAGTCTAGTGGTTCATTCGGGGAGAAGCACTAGCCGAACCGACCAGTCACTCGGCTATACAAAAAATAATTGAATGTGTGTAAGAAATGTGTTTGTTGAAAGAAGAAGAAGAATAGTTTGTGATCTATGCTCCTATCGTGAACTCAACTTTGAACTTTTATGTGAATAATATTTCCAACCTATGAAAATTTTAAAGGGCGACAACTTTGTATGTAAAGGGTGTTTTTATACAGGTATAAAACTTTAAGTGGGCAACACTTTTTTTTACTGGGACCATTTTGTCAGCTATCAAGTGATTTATGTTTAGTTGGTTTGTCATTTCAACATGAATAGACTGACGCCTGAACAACGCTTCCAAATGGTGCAAATTTATTTTACGGTCAACATAATCGTCCATCAGATCAATTAATTCGATTAGCTATGGAACGTTTTTCGCACCACGTTTACTCTAAATGATAATATGCATCCACAGAGACGTCCTACAGTGCGTACAGAAGAAGTCATTGCTGCTGTAGAGCGTAGCGTAGAGGAAGACCCCAATCACTTTTGGTTAAATGGATACGTCATGATAATAATCAAGTGTATGTTGAGACACCGTTACATCCAGAAAAACTGACTGTTTGGTGTGCTTTATGGGCTGGTGGAATCATTGGTCCGTACTTCTTTAAAAACGATGCTGGTCAGAACATTACAGTGAATGGTAACCGCTATAGAGCCATGATTACTGACATTTTCGTTCATCAATTGAACAACCATATTGTGCAGGAGCTGTGGTTTCAACAAGACGGCGCAACATGTCACACAGCTCGTGCCACAATTGATTTATTGAAGGAAACATTTGGTACCCGCATAGTTTCACGTTTCGGACCCGAGAACTTGCCTCCATGATCATGCGATTTAACGCCGCTGGACTATTTTCTGACTGACTCAGCTAAATTTTTAGCTGACTTTACTAACTTTTGTTTAGTGTAATAATAAATGCCTGAAAATGCAAAATTATTGTCAAAATAACAAAAACTTTCGTAAAATGAACAAACATTTCGTTTATTTTACGAAAGTTTTGGTTATTTTGACATATATTAGTATTTTTATGCATGGATTATTATCAGTGTACAAAATCGGTCAGAAACTATAAGCTTGGTAGTTTTGGTTAGGTAGCGATATTTACCATTTTCATGTCTAATAAATTTATTAGAAAGAACGTTATACACGGAAATAATTACCCTGGCAACATTTATTCACTTGTAAATATAATCAAAGCAAAACGAAAACAGCAGAAAAAAAAAGCGACGCCAAACAACGACCTTGATAAAGAGTCCAACACTATTGAAACAAGAACCTCAGAAGAAGAAAAAACAGTGGTAAACATAACCATGGACAAAGGAAAAGAAGAAGAATGAACTTAAACTGGAAAATTATAAAACAAGTTAATTGTGGGTTTTTGTTTCTAAATCGTTTACAAAGGAAACAACAAAAAATATCTTTGGTGGGGTTTAACAAAAATAGGGTTGAGTTAGCACAACATGACGAACGATATCAAACAATGGGTGGTAAATGGGAAGGGGGTAACCAAGTATGAGCAATATGAGTGTTGTTTTTTTTTCATTTTCTTTAAAGCAGACAAACAAGTTGCACGCAACAATTTATAAGATGTTTGTCCATAAAATCGATGACACTAATACAATGATAACTTAACTCTCTTGTTGTTTTTGTAATTTTCTCTATGACTAAAAAACGAGAGATAGTTTCTTATACTCTCCGTTTTTCTACAGAATGGTGAATTTTATTTTTTAAATTTTTACTCTCTTTTTTGTTAATTTTCTTTTATCCATCAACAAGTGGTTGTTGTTTTTCAGTGAATGGTGTATTTTTGCCTTCCCGGTTTTTTTTTTTTTGTTAAACTACAATTGTTGTATCTCAATCTTAAAGTTACGCATAAAATTCTCTTGATTTGTTTAGAAATTTGTGTTTGTGTGTCACTAAATTATTCGTTATTTTTCATAAATATTTAATTGTTTTTTTAGTTTTTTTTTTTTTGCTTCTACCAGGGGGTTTTCAATAGCAGCTTTTTAAAGTCTGTAATTTATACCAAAAAATTCCCTTAAGAAGATGAGATAATATGCCATAATTCAACGATAAATGAGATTCGATAAAAGAAGTTGAAAATGAAATGATAATAAAATCGTGTTAACAAACAAAAAACTAAAGTTTAAACAATAAAAAACTAATTATTTACCGATAAGTTAATTATTAAAGTTGTTTTTTGTGGCGATTTATTTACGAATAATAAGAAAAACACTGTTTTTATATTTTTTCGATTTCCTTCACAATCTCTTTCGTGACGGAAATTTACGGGACCGAAGTGTGCATACAAATTTTAAGAGTGTACATTTGCAGAAATTTAGCAAATGAATCCTCTCTAGTCTTTACCTCGTTGCTGCTACAAAGTGGGTGTATTATTAAGCTAATTTGTTTTTCTTTTTTTATTGAAGTTTATTACTTGTTTATTTTTTGTAACAAACAAAATTGTAGCAAACTAGGATTACCAACTCAAATAAAGATAATGTTGTAAGGGGAGAATAATATGCCTGTATTCAACTATAGATTGTGTTGTGTGTTATTCTACTTGACCAAAAAGCATTTCTTGGGCCGAAGCCGAACTTCGATCAAATTAACAATAATCGGCCGATGCCGAATCCTAAGGGACAGGTCACGACCACCAAGAGCATCCCGATAGATTAAGATAACAGATGAGATTGTCCTATTCCACTTCTGATATCACCGATAGGTTGACCAGTATATGATCGCCAAAGATCTTATGTCCGATGCCCTTCAGCTCAGGGCAATCACATCTGCGACACTGTACATCGTGTACCCGCCCGAGTCTGGCGTAGTCGTCAAACTCGAGATGTGCTTCCTACTTCTGCAGAGGAGATCGTTAGTACGCCATAGATCGCAGTCGGTCCGCGTAAGCCTCGCGTTCCTGCAAAATCCAAACCACGCCATATGTCCTTTACCCTACGGAGGTAGTGCCCAAAGATCTTCCCCTTAATGGTCGCAGCGGTGTGGAGACATTAAGCAGATCCTGCTATTGCTAACTCGTCTGCCCGCTCATCCCTGTTTCCGGGGACCCACACTGAAAGAGTTATCATTCATGACATTAATTTAACAATATCATATAATTTTTTTCATAGATTCAATGAAAAATTTCATGACATCCAAGAAAATTTATTAATATTAAGAAATTTTCCATAAAAATTTTTTCATAAAATTTCGTACTTTCATAAAACAATTCATTCAATTTCTAAATTATCTCTTCATAAATTTAATAAACATTTTCTTTAGAGCTATGAAATTATTTCAAAGACTTAATTTTTTTATAAAATTTTATAATTTCATTAATTTTCATACATTTCAAACTTTAGTTTTAATTTTAAGATTAAATTCTCAAGTGTTCAACATATTTTATACATTGTTTTATTATTTTAATATAGCCTTTTATTAATTTTGGACTTCAATGAAATTGTTTAAAAAATCATATGAAGCGTGATGGACCTTAATAGTTTTTAAGGTCGAAAAAATAAAATTTAAATAATTTATAAATTTTATTTTAATAAAATTAAAAATGGTGGGTGGATTTAAAAGCGGCTGTTTAATAAAACTCTTGCTTGTTGGTATGTAAAATTCAAGTGTCTATATTAATTTCTTTTCTTCTTTCTTTTCTATTATGTCAGCAGGAACAGTTATATTTAACATTATAAGCAAGGATTGCCAAATAAATTCATGTTTACATTAGTTCTTTACAAATTCAATTTATGACATGTAATTTAAAAGAATTCATTCAATAAACTTTTAGTAAAAAAAAACAATTAATAACAGAGTTATTATTTAAAAAAAATATTAAGTAAAAAAGATATTAAAAAAAAGGTAAAAAAAAATATATATGCTGGTAAAAAAAAAACCATAATCGTGGAGAAAACCATCTGGCCAAAAAACTCCACTATTACGCTCCAACATTCCGGCCCCATTGAAGGATCGCAGATCTTCAATCAATTGGTAGTGGGGCAAGTTTTGCTATAGGCCGTTTATAAATGCCGTTTTTGGTTTTTACTACCGCTACTCTGACCTTGCCGTCTGGACCCGCGGTTGCGGCGACGACTATCCCGGTCAACCACTCTCGGGGCGGGAGATTGTCCTCGTGGACCACCACTACTTGGCCGACTTGTATGTTGGGCTCTTCTTTGTGCCACTTGCCCTTGTCCTGCAGCCCCAGGACGTACTCTTTGGACCAGGCCCGCCAGAATTTCTGCTTGAGTTCGCAGAGCATCCGCCATCGCCTCAAGAACGTCCCCTTGTTGCCGTTGACGCCTTCTGCGGATTCTGGCGGCAGCGAACGCAGACCCTCTCCTATCAGCAGGTGCGGCTGGAGTTAACGCCTGCCCGTCGTTCGGGTCTGGAGACAGCGGTGCGATTGGGCGGCTGTTGAGCACCGCCTCTACTTCTGCGAGCATTGTCTCCATTCTTCTTGCGTCAGCGACGCGTTGCCTACGGTTCGCAGAAGTAGGAACTTCGCTTGCTTCACTGCGGCTTCCCATAGACCTCCGAAGTGAGGAGCCCTGGGCGGTATAAAGATGAAGTCTACCCTGGACGATGCTCCGTACGACTCCACCTCTCCTCTGTCCTTCACTAACGCCTCGTATTGCGCCTTCAGAACCCTGTCTGCGCCGACGAAGTTGGTGGCGTTGTCGCAATAAACTTTGTTGGGCAGTCCTCTCCTGGCCGCGAACCTTTTAAAAGACAAAATAAAGGCGTCAGTGGATAAATCGGAAACTAGTTCTAAGTGAACTGCCTTCGACGTGAAACACACATAAACCGCAATATACATTTAATTGGGGGTCTACCGCGAATTCGCAAAGAAACATTCACGGGACCACAAAAGTCTACGCCAACTATTAAAAATGGCCGGTAAAGCTCTCAACCGATCGGTTGGCAAATTACCCATTATTTGAGTCATTAATTTCGGTTTATAGCGGAAACAGTGAACACAATTCCGCACTATTTTACTGCACTCTTCTCTGGCATTTATTATCCAGATATTTTTCCCGTGAAAGGGAGATTAACGCTTTTGTCCCAGCATGACAATTTTTAAAGTGCAAGTCACGTAAATAGCGGGTCACAAAGAGAGATTTCTTTGGCAATAAAAGTGGGAATTTCGTATCGTACGGTAATGGTGCATTAAGCAACCTCCCACCTACCCTCATTAGTGAAAAATTTCGATTTTCCTCTGTAAAATTGTGGATAAATGGTGTTAGCCTTTGAATGTTTGACGGCAACACAAGAGATTTTTGCAATCTGTTAATCTCCTCAGAAATGTTTCTCTCTGGATTATTTCCACAAGCCTATAAAAGGCCCATTTCATCTCCTTTGCAGTAGGGTGATTTGACTTGGATGTTTTACATTTTCTACCATAGTCAATGAATCTTAGTACAAAGCACATGATTCTTAAAATTTTATCATATGAAGAATGATTTTTAACCAATTTCAAAAATATATTTTCTATTGCTTCTTTCGGAGAAATCTCATTAGAAGATTCCGGAGATGTATCAAATTCCTTAGAATTCTCTACTGATAAGAGGACATTAGATTTTCGTATTTCCAACGACTTTTGGCTCTCAGATAACTCAAAATGTTTATTAACAGGCCATTTGAAGCGTCGTGGAGTAGAAAAGAAGGACCCTCAAACCAAATTGAGTCCTTTATCTCATCTACATCGCATCCTCTCGAAACAATGTCAGCCGGATTTTGTTTTGTAGGCACATGGCGCCATAAAGCGCGGTCTGACCATTCCTGAATTTCGGCAACTCGGTTAGAAACAAAGTTGCGAGTGTAGAAGGGTGGGTTTTAATCCAATGCAAAGTGATTTCTGAATCGGTCCAGAAATTTACACTCTCGATTTCAAAGCTTATCATTTTCTCAATTCGATTCCACAATTTTGTTAAAAGGTGTGCTGCACATAACTCAAGTCTCGGAAGAGATTTTGTCTTGAGGGGGAGCGACTTTAGATTTGGCCGTAAGTAGCCGACAAAAGACTTGATTTGAGTCTCCACTCCTAATATATATGCAGCAACCATATGCACGAATTGAAGCATCAGCGAATCCATGAATTTGAATCTTTGCTGTTGAAGTTGTGTGGACGAATCTTGGGATTTGTATTGAATCAATTTTCGACAAATTTTCCTTAAAATTTTGCCATGCAGTATTTAGTCGCATGGGTATTGATTCATCCCAGTCGAGTTTTTGAATCCAAAGTTCTTGTAGTAACATTTTGGACTTAGTTATAATTGGGCATAATAGTCCGAGAGGATCAAACAACCGAGATGAAACAGACAGAATGTTTCGTTTTGTTGCTTTAAGATCATGAAAGTTATCTTCCAAATGAAACGTAAATGAGTCATTCTTCGGAATCCAATGTATGCCCAAAGCTTTTGCTGAATCGGAATCTTTTTGTAATAATTTTTCCGCATTGTTTGAAAAATTTAAATCGGGGTGATTTGAAAACCATTTGGTTAAATTAAACCCAGCTGAACACAAAATTTCAGTTACTTGGTCTCGAATAGTTACTAGATCCTCATAACAATCGGCGCCAGTTAGCAAATCGTCGACGTAGAAATCACCTGCGGATAATATTTGCCCCAATTGGCAAAACATCTCTATATAGATCGCTGAGATAAGTTAGACATCTGATCGCTAAAAAAGGTGCTGATGATGTACCGTACGTAACGGTGTTTAATCTATAAATTTGCAGCGGATCAGATGAATTTTGTCTCCAAAGTACTAATTGAAAATTGCGAATCTTTTCATTAACTAAAACTTGGCGATACATTTTCTCAATATCCGCAGTGATTACAAAACTTGTGAAATCGAAACCGGATCAAAGTCGAATACAATTCTTCTTGCACGGTCGGACCAACCATTAACAAATCATTTAGAGATGTTCGTGAAGAAGTTCGACTCGAAGCATCAAATACCACACGAAGTTGGTAGTTGTGCTCAGAGGACGCAAAACGCACTGATGCGGAATAAAATAATGAGGAAAAGCCGGTATATTATTGTCCATAATAGACATGTGACCTAAGTCAACATACTCTTTCATAAAATCGTGATACATTTCTCCAAGTTTTTCGTCGTGGGAGATTTTACGCTCAAGCGCAAGAAAACGCCGTTTGGCCGTATCATATGATGATCCCAAAAGATTAGGATCCGATTTGAAAGGCAACGAGACCTCAAAACGTCCTGACGATAATCGTCGTACCGAATTTTTAAAATGATCCTCGCATTTTTGTTGCTCCTCGCTATAGACAACTGTTGATTCGTTTGACACTTCCTCCAATTTCCATAATTGTCGGACAAGTGAGTCAACAGTTTTCCTCGTTTTCAATTACGTTGCTAACATGGCATATTGTTGACCTTGACCCCACAGAACGATTATGTTTCCACATACAATCCATCCAAGAGATGTTTTATGGAGTGTCGGGGTAGTTGGACCAGTTTTAATTTGTCCAACACCTAAAAGGTCGAAAAAGAATTCACCACCGATTAACAAATCAACTCTTTGAGGTTTATCAAAGGAAGGATCAGCCAGTTCAATATTTTTCGGAACATCCCAATCTTTCATAGAAATTCTACGATCGGGTTGGCATTTTGTTATTGATTTATTACCCAATAATCCGACGAGAATTGAGTAGAATTAATTCTCGACATGACAGATACTTCGACATGAGATTTAGAACTATATGGCAGTTCGCCAACTGCATTCATATCTAATCTGCCTCCTTCTCGTTTTAATCTGAGTTTCTGTGCAAGATCTTCGGTAATCAAATTAGATTGTGAACCCGAATCTAACAAAGCCCTGGCATAAACATATTGCCCAGAAGAAGCTCTTACTCTAACCACAGCTGTGGCAAGTATGACATTCACATCAGCCGATGAGCAATTCACCGATGATTGAGAACCTGAGGGCCTCTCTGTGTTCAAATTCACAGAAGTATTTTCAGCACTAGTTGCACTTTGAACCCCAGAACTGTAGCGATGTAAAAGCTGGTTGTGTGCCCCATTGCATATTCTGCATTTATGAGCATTACACCTTGCTACGGTATGTCCCTTTTAAGACAATTTATACACGCAGGCACGCCCTTAATAAAATCAAAACGTTGCGACACAGGCACTGCGGCAAATGAAGGGCAATTGAAAATCTTGTGTTCTGTAGATTTACAGAAAAGACATTTTTCAGCAGATTGTTTAACTTTTGTGACTGAAAGTGATGTTTTGGAATTATTTTTAGGCGGAAAACTAGGTTTCTGTTTTACAATTTTGGGTTTTGCACCAGTTGATTCATCAGCAGAAATATGCTGAAAAACGTTTATTCAACATCGCCTCGCAGTCTGACCATAATGGAAGCTTGTCGTAATCAAGCTGTTCATCCCATTTTGGATTTAGTGACTGGGTCAACTTTCGACATCACTAAATATATTAACATGCCATTACATATCTTCTTATCATCGCCAATAGAAAGCAAAGAATCATAAATGGCGGAAACCGTAATCAATCATGCCTCGCAAAGCTGACGCTGAAGGTTTACTGATCTCAGGGAGATCAAAAAGTTTGGAAATATTCTTAGAAAAAATCAAAAAGTCATTATCATAAACCTTCTTTAAACTGGCCAAGGCTTTGGGGTAATTTTCCTCAGAAATCTGAAAAGCTTTAAAACCGTTCCCAGAGCTTCATCGGACAAGCATGATATCAAATGGTTGAATTTTTCAATATCTGCCAAATTCGGATCATTATGAACCAAATTTTCAAACAGGCTCATAAAATTCTTATA
This sequence comes from Delia radicum, assembly GCA_021234595.1. Classification (NCBI taxonomy): domain Eukaryota; kingdom Metazoa; phylum Arthropoda; class Insecta; order Diptera; family Anthomyiidae; genus Delia; species Delia radicum. The sequence continues at coordinate 107,634,535 of CM037855.1, read as the reverse complement.
TTCGGAATATTTTCCGCTGAATTTGGGGACCGCATATGTGGTAGCCGAGAATGATGCGATTGCATCATAAAAGAAGTTTCAGGTAAACTGGTTCTTCTATTTTTGGCCTGAAGACTCAATAAAGAGACTTCGTAGTCACACATAAATCTTCAAGCTCGGATCTATCATTATTTGAAGGATCTAAAATATCAATCTCGGACTGATATTCCATAGCTTGAGTGATATGGTCTTTTAAAATATCCAATCGACAATCGATCTCAAAGGGGTTGAACGAAATTGTTTTATCTATAATAGATTTTTTAATTCTAGCTATATTTTCAACCACTTTGGCTTTTCGCTGTATCAATTTCTCCAAATCATCTGATACAGGTGGAGTTTGGTGTTTTTTACCACCAGCCATATCGAAAAAAACAACGAGTGTATATTAAGCACAAACAGAATTATTGTAAAAGATGGAACAATATTCCAAATTTCTCAAAAACACAAGTTTTTTCTGAAGTTTCAATGAATTTATTAATAAAATTCAGTGAATTGTGAATTAATTGCAATAAATTGCGAAAATAATAACTGCGCTCAAAAACAATAATTTATTTTAGCAGATCTTAAAATATGACCATGTAACGTGGCCACTAAAATGAATAAACAACTGTGATCTGACCGAATTTAATAATAAATTTTTAAAATCTGCAATATTCACAAAAATTGTTTTTGGAATTGGTTTATCACTAACGATTTCTAATGTAAAAAGAAAGAATCACCAACACGCTAATAAAATTGAATAAAAAAAATTGAAAAAACTGTTTTTGGCAAATAATATTCAACAAACACAGTTAAATTTTAGAAAAATTACAAAAGTTTCTAAAATATTGCGATACCAATTAATTTTAGGCTTTAATTTATAAAAAACATAAAGCACCGCGCTCGTTTTTCCAAAATGATTATAAAAATTATCTCGCCGGTACAAAATTTTAATTTAATTTTCAAAATTGGCAATATTTTCGCACTAAATTCTTATTGGTTTTTACGTTTGTTATAAAACTTCACTAAATTATTATATAAAGTTGTCACTTTTTGTTTCAATTTTCCAATTTCCTTTTAAATGAACAAATGTTAACTTTTTTCTTCCAGCTTTTGATATTAAAAATATAATATTTTATTAAATAATAAAGGAAATTGTTTTCAAAACACCTTATATTATTAATATTATTAATCTTCCTTCTCAACAAAGTGATAATTCACAAAATTTCCAATGAACTATTTCGCAATGAACTATTTCGCAATGAACTATTTCGCAATGAACTGTGAACTATCCCAGTGTTGGTTTGAGCTGGCAATGCTACACAATATAATCTGGCAGCACTAATATCAATATGGCAACATTTCAAATTAACAATAGGAATGAACCGGAATGAAACACAGATGTGATCGACAACAACAAAATAAATGTGAAATTAAAGAATAATAACAAACGAAAACCAAAAGAAAATTGTAAATTAATTTTTTTAATAAAAATTAACAAAATTACCCGAAAAAAGCGCGAGTATCTAAATAAAATTAATTAAATTAATTGTGTTACCGACGGTGCGGAAAATATAGTACGAGCGGATATTTCTTATTCGGTACGCGATCACGAACTGTGGTTATTTTATATGACGTGTGTGTGTGTATGCTTTTGTCTTTTCACCCTTATTTTTTGGGAATCAAGACAATTATTTTAATTAATTTATAAAATAAAAACACTCGCGAAATTGTTTCACTAAGGCGTTTTGTTCACTGATTAAATAAATTTATTTTAAGTAAAAAATGAAGCGTAGATATATTTGTGTATTTACTCGCAATTGAGCGGAAAATAAATTCTAAATAAATTATAGAATTCTTTAATCTGAGTAATTTACAGATTAAGGATAAATTTAAACAAATATTTTTCTACGCTTTTACCTCGGTTCTGTTACTCCCCTGGTTATGTGAACGGCAACTACAATTACGGCAGCTAGGCATGAAGCAGCAACTGATGTCTTCCAAAGATAAGTAAAACTAGGAACCACTACCGAAACTATACGAATATTTTTTTTTTGTTGTTTTTTAAAACAAACGATTTAATCGCGCACAACTATGACTTTTACCAACAAGTCGTTTTATTAAATTTTGCACAAATAAATTTTTGTAGTAATTTAAAACAAATTTTATTTTATTTTGAAATAATTTATCAAAATAATAATTAAATTTTTAAATCAGTCCCTGCTCGGGCGCCAAAATGATGGACCTTAATAGTTTTTAAGGTCGAAAAAATAAATTTAAATAATTTATAAATTTTATTTTAATAAAATTAAAAATGGTGGGTGGATTTAAAAAGCGGCTGTTTAATAAAACTCTTGCTTGTTTGGTATGTAAAATTCAAGTGTCTATATTAATTTCTTTTCTTCTTTCTTTTCTATTATGTCAGCAGGAACAGTTATATTTAACATTATAAGCAAGGATTGCCAAATAAATTCATGTTTACATTAGTTCTTTACAAATTCAATTTATGACATGTAATTTAAAAGAATTCATTCAATAAACTTTTAGTAAAAAAAAACAATTAATAACAGAGTTATTATTTAAAAAAAAATATTAAGTAAAAAAGATATTAAAAAAAAGGTAAAAAAAATATATATGCTGGTAAAAAAAAAACCATAATCGTGGAGAAAACCATCTGGCCAAAAAAACTCCACTATTACGCTCCAACAAGCGGTTCATTGGCTTAGTTCCAAATTTTTGAAGATATTCATGAATAGTTTAATTAATTCAAGGAAATTTCTTAATATTAAACAGTTTTATGAAACTGTTTCATAAATTCTATAAACGCTTCATTGTCGAAATGATTCATGAAGATTTTCATTAATTCTACAAACATTTCACAAACATTGACTTTAATGAAACCTGTTTCATAGATTATATGAAAAGTTTCAATGGACAAGCTCCAGTGAAAATTTTCATTGAATCTATGAAGAAATACATTACATTAGTGAAGATAATTCTCTCAGAGCCTACCAGAGTAATTTGGGACAGAAAACTCAGCCTACACAGTTACTCCCTACACTGACCAACGAGGATGGAATATGTAATGTATGATCCCAGGGACATATGAGCCGCCTGACGATCGACGAATATTTCCAAGGTTCTTCGAGCCCTGACCTCACACAAGAGCCTGCTAGTCTCCCTGCCTAAGACTATTATACTCTGCTTGGAGTTGCTTAAGAAATAATCGGTATCGGTTATTATTTGACAAGGAATTGTAGCTATCTTAAGGCAGGCGTGATCTATCGGATACTACACGGATAGAATTCTTTGCATGATATTAATAAATTTTTGCATAGAAGCAACTGGTACTCGTCCATTGAAACTTTCCATTAAATAAATGCAAATTTGTATAATTTGTATGTATTGTCGATCTTTTCAAATTGCAATTTTATTTGAATTGTCCCTGTTTGTGATCATAATTAAATGTTACTATTACAAATAGGTCAGCGCTAGGATCCCCTAATATTTTTCCATCTTCTCTTATATTTATTAACAATTAGTGTTTATATTTGTGTTTTCTATTAGTAACATTTAATTATGATCTCAAACCTGAGAATTCGAAATGAAATGCAATTAAAAAAAATCAACAATACATACGAAATTCTCAAACCAAACATACAGGTACCATGCAATGTAAAATCGAATGAGAAAACAATCAACTAGAATATGTTGCGTTTAAAAATATTAGTATACACGCCGGATTCCCATTAATGGGAACGAATTAGTTATGATCTCAAACCTGACAATTCAAAATGAAATGTCATTTAATTTATAAAATATTTCATCCACTCAATGAAGAAGCTAGTTCCATAAAAAATATGTAGCTTTTCATTAATTTTAGAAAAATGTTCGTTCATTGTTGTGAAGAAAAGTTTTATTAGTTTACTAAATTATTATTTGTCATCATTAAGCCGGTTATAAAGGGTGTTTTTTATACAGGTATAGAACTTTAAGTTGGCAACACTTTTTTAACTGGCGGTCATTTTATCAGCTGTCAAGTGATTTATGTTCAGTTTGGTTTGGCATTTCAACATGAATAGACTGACGCCTGAACAACGCTTCAAATTGTGCAATTTTTTTTGAAAATCATGGTTCTGTTCGAAATACGTAATTGCTGCTATAGAGCGTAGCGTAGAGGAAGTCTATCCGTCAATGGTGAACCGCTATAGAGCCATGATTACTGATTTTTTCGTTCATCAATTGAACAACCAGGATGTGGAGGAGCTGTGGTTTTCAACATGTTACACAGCTCGTGCCACAATTGATTTATTGGAGGAAACGTTTGGTAACCGCATAGTTTCACGTTGCGGACCCGTGAATTGGGCCTGCAAGATCGTGGGATTGTAACGCCGCTGGCACTATTTTCTGTGGGGATATGTGAAGTCACATAGTCTACGCCGATAAGCCGGAAACGATTGACCACTTGGAGGACAACATTCGCCGCGTTATTGCCAATATACGGCACAAATGTTAAAAAAAAGTCATCGAAAATTGGACCTCCAGATTAGACTACGTCCGAGCCAGCCGTGGCGGTCATACGCCAGAAGTCATATTCAAATTATAATGCCAGAAGATTATCTTTCGAATAAAGTAAATTCATGTCAATTTAAAAAATGTATCTTTGTTTTATTCCATTTCAAAGTTCTATACCTCTATAAAAAAAAACACCCTTCACAAACGATAACAACCGAGAATTCGTTTCATTATTTAAAGCAATAGTAGAGAATACGAGGTATTCGCGTGTCGTTATTAATTTTTTTATACACATTTTTACCTCAGAGCAATAGCTAAGATCTCTCGTTTTCTTCTCGCTATTTATTTCTCTTAGATCCATAGCCGAGATCTCCGAATTCATCTCGCTTTTTATCTTTTTGCATGCTGACCTTGTAATTAGTCTGTGTTATTAGTACCAGCAGCTCATACCGTAGATTGTTCATATGCGATATGCAAGATCTCAAGCATTAGTCTTGATGTCTATTGTATTCCTGCTAACAAAGATTTGCAACAACCGCAAGAGTTGCAGAGGCCCACTGACACGACTAACCGTAGAATTCGAAAGTATTAACGACGCAGCCAATAAATGAGACCGACATCATAAAAGCCGTATTGCTAGTAATACAACAGAGAATTTTCTTGTACGAGTTTTAATGAAATTTTTTACTAAACTAATAAAGTTTTCGTCACAAATGAATGAAAAGATTCTTTAAATTTATGAAAAAGCTTCATAGTTTTTACGAAATAGTTTTTAATGTAACTTTTTCATTAAGCGTATGAAATTTTTAATATATAAAAAGACAATTTTTATAAAATTTTACACAAAACTGCATTTATTAATAAAGTTCCACTTTTCGAATTCCAGTAACACTTCATAGATCTAATGCAAAAATGTATTGTTGTCACGCAGAATAATTCTCTCCGTGTATATTAATAGTTACAGATAGAAGATTGTTTCGTTAACAAAAGCTGTGTAGTAAACAAAATCATGATTTTATTGTATAAATAAAATCCAAAAGCATCTAAACTAAACAGAATGAGAAAAACCTCAGCTGGAAACAAAACTGCATTACATACGGACAACACTTTACCAATCGGAAACTTCCTAAGGACTTTGATCTACAGACTGTTCAAAGATACACTCACGCAAAAAAGTCTTTAAAGCTTACAGAAAAATCTGTAATTGTTACAGATTGTTTTGTTTATCATTAGGCCAGCAGATAGTTTTGCTAATTTTAGCCAAACGTGACTGTAATTTTTTAGTAAAGTAAAGTAGTAAAAAAAAATAGTAAAAGCTGCCAAAATAAAACACTAATAAAGTAAAATTTAGTATACTTTTAATGGAAATCAATTTTCTAAGTACACACAAAAAAATAGCTAGATATTTGCCAGCTGAAATTCTCTTACTACGACTCAAATTCGATTATTACGAATTTCAGACAGTTGGCACAACAAAGTTCGGTTAATTCAACAGAATTTTAGT